>BSBK01003673.1:2500-232918 GCA_027943335.1 Chamaecyparis obtusa | reverse complement strand
ATATATATATATATATATATATATATATATATATATATATATATATATATATATATATATATATATATATATATATATATATATATATATATATATATATATATATATATATATATTGATTTTTTTTATTTTATTACATTGGCTTTGTTAGGCAACACCAGAAAACTCATGATTTCTTTAGATCACTACTAACGACTTTTGATAGATGTCCACAACTCCGAGAAATATAGTTCTAAAAATCCTCTAGACTGTATCTAGATCACTACATCTTATGACTCCTAATAGATCCTGAAACATCTTGATTACTCTTGATGGCTCATGATTTCTCATGATGACTGAATCCAAATAAATTGAAAACTATAAATATCCTTAATTTTATGTTAATGATGAGGATTTTACATACACCCAAATGCTCTTGCATCAAACACACTAGGTAAAAAAATGATTTATCATTATTTGAGCTAATTTTGAATTAAAATTTCATACTTGGCCAATTTATTTGCCTTGATGCCTCCTCATTGATTTTATCCTTTCATCAAACTATATAACCCAAGTATTCCTTTCCTCAGGTTTTCAATTTGTAACTCTAGAATCAATGATAAAATCCACATTCTTAGCTATCTTTTTAGAAAGCTAATTGATCCATGTGTGTTTATGATCTATTTTTATTTGTAGATTTGTTGTGTAATAGTATCTCCCTCATAATGTCCATAGAAATCACTAACAATGAATATAGGTGAGATATCAGTATCCTTTGGATGTTCAACTTCCTAAGCATTAGCTAAAAAATTCCTCAAGGTTCAACATGGGCCTATCTTCTTCCATTTTTATTTATTATAGGATCCATATGGAAACCTCTCTTTTCTAAGCTGAACCCATACCATCTCACCAACATGAAATTCCTTGTCTCCAATTTATCCTTTAATTCTTTGTGCAAATCTCTAATATATTCCACAAAATCCTGCACTACAAAACTCTTCATCACTAGATTTGTACTATCTCTGAGGTAATCTAGGTCCCTTGGTATATATCCGTAAACACTATTGAATGGTTTCTTTCCCAAACTTCTATTAATTGAGTTATTATAGGAAAAATTAGCTTGGGGTAATTTGTCACATCCCACTGATTTGGGTTTTCACCAACCAAACATTGCAAAAAATTACCCAAACTTTTGTTCACAACTTTAGTCTAGCCATTTTTTGTGGATGATATGCTGAACTAAAAATCAATTGTGCACTTAAATTATTCCACAATGCACACTGAAAATGGCTAGAAAAATTTGTATCCCAATTTGAAACAATACTCTTAGGCAAACCAAGAAAACAAACTTCTCCTTTGAAAAATAAATTGGCAACATGGGAAGCATCACTACTCTTTTTGATGACCTACAACTGATTGAATATCTTGATGAAATGAATGGACAAATGAAAGAAAATGATTATAGATCATTGAGCTACTAAAGTGATATGTAAGGAAGTTAAATCAGTTAATGTATTGTCATTGATGTCAACTAGTTTCGACTGTACTTATCATGATAGTTACAAACATTTGAAGAAGAGAAAATAGTAAGGGAATGAGATATCTACATTAAGATGAGATGCATATGAAAAGATATGGCTAAGTTATACATTGGGTAACTTATTGATGATTCTATGGCATCATGTTGTTGACTTTAATGTATTACATGAAATTATTATGTATTGAAGATTAGAATTGAACAAGTTAATGTGGTCGATAATTAAATATTTCTATATATACTGAGCTAGTGTAGTGTATACTGAGTAACAGTAATATCCAAGTTAGTTATCACTAACACATTCTCTATTGACTAAGTAAGATTAGCAAATAAATTTTATAATAGCTGACTGAATTGATGAGCTAGACAATTGCTTATGATTCTGTGGTAGAAGATAAAGTTTGTTATGATGATTTAATGACTAACAAAATTCAAGATTGATCAAATAGAGAAGGATGAAATGTGTTATAGACACATCTGCCAAGGAATCTTGAAGCTAAAAAAGGAATGATGGAGATTAAGAGGTAAAATATAGCAGATGAAAATAAAATGGTATATGAAGTCTATTTAAAGAGACGTGAGATTCATTATTGAATCTAGAGCTTACTGACACTGTAGGAGAATTTGCATGAAAAGACTACTTTCATGCACCACTGATCAAACTGGTTACAAATAGAACCGAGATGAATTGTAGGCATTACAAAGCATCAGGTAATTATTCACCAAGTTGAAGAAGTTGGAGGATATGAAGGATTGAAGTAAATATTGATCAGATGAGGTATTTTGAGATTAGCATAGATCTAAAAATCTACAAATCTTAGTTGTATTTGAATCAGATAATTAATGTATCAATTTAACCATTGTTACAAAAAAATCTCTTGACCGAGTGAACTTAACAATTTTTTCGTATTTTAATATGACATTTAATGAATGTTGATTATTTTCTTGTCGACCCCATAATGAATACTAGTCAAGAAAGAACTGTTCTTGATAAATCCTCTAACTAGGTCACACGTTACAGTGTGTCTTGTAATCTTTGACAAGGTTGGCTCCTAACCAAGCTCACTTCAGAAGAGTGAATTATTTTGGGTTACTGGTCACAAGTGTATTTTCCCCTAATAAGGTTTCCACGTTAAAAATCTATGTGTTATGTGTATTTGATGTGATTGGATTGTTATTTTACTTTACACATTTCATATACTAGTCGGATCGGTAAACATGGTATTGAATTGACTGTCAATCGGTAGATGAAGAGAAAGTTATTGTTGATAGCTTACCGAGTTTCTAATTTATTTGAAAATTTTGTATATATACATATGGGAGATTGGGACTGTAGGATAACTAAAACTAAGTAATTCACCCCCCTCTCAATTATCTAACAATTGGTATCAGAGAGCATTGGTTTCTTGGAAGGAAAGTTTAAAGGACTTAAGTTAAAGATCTCAAGATGTATAAGAGAGAGACGTGCCAAAGGTGAATGAAGAAAACTTCTCAACATGACAAAGTAGAATGAAGTTGCATAAATCTAGAATTGGAGAACTATAGTATGTTACCTAGACAATGATTACATTCAACTGACTATTGGACCTTTGACTATTGATCAGTTGAGAGATAGACATGAACACAACATCACAATGATAGAGATTGCTTCTTCCTTATCTAATGCAGAATTTGAAGATATCAAGACATGCACTAATGTTACATAAATGTGGGACAAACTTGCACTAGTTCACCAAGGAGATGTAAATGTGCTAAGAGAAAGAGCTAAGAGTCTTAGAGGAGAGTTTGATGATATGAAGATGAAAGAAGGAGAAACAATTTCACAGTACAGTAACCAAATCAAGGAGATTGTCAATGTTATTCGAGGAGTAGGAGGTGTTATTGATGAAGACAGTGTTGTGAGTAAAATTCTTAGAACCTTGCTGCCAATCTATGCTATTAGAATCTTTGCAATTCATGAAATGAGATCTGTCCCAGGTAACGTTGTTACACTTGATAGCTTGATCAGTAAATTGACTACTTTTGAGTTGAATAACTATGATAATAGTATTGTACTAAATGTTGAGTCTGTATTTATGTCATCTTTGAAATTGGTAAATCAAGAAGTAAACATATGATAAGAAATAAGAGTGACAGTGAAAGTGATGAGGATGAACTTGAAGCATTAATGGCTAGGAGACTACCAAAAGGTAAAGGAAGATACAAAGGGAAATTAGCTTTGAAATGTTTTAAATGTAAAGAGATCACTCACATTGTAGCTAGGTGTCATAACTAAAATGATGATGATGAAGACAAAGAACCATCTGGTGATAGAAAGTATGATAGAAGAGATAATTATGATTGCATAGGCAACCGAAAGTATGACAGAAGAAGTAACCAAGACTACAAAGATAAAGGCAAGAAAGTATGTTACTGTTACCCTAATTTTCATATGCATGCAAATTTGGCTAAAATCTATCCCAAGGTCTCTATTTTTATCCTACCAAGCATCCTTAAAATTTTTATGATCTTATGCCATGTCCTCTAGCCTCTACAAATTGTTTTACTCCCTGGTCTGTAGTTGAAAAAATTCAAAAAAAAGTAGCCATTTGAGCTAAATAAACCCTAGAAAACCCTTTGGCCTATTATATTTCTTTGTTACTTTATTGGCCACTTAAGTTCCATCAATTTCCATGTGCGCAATTAAATCCTTCAGTCATGAAATCTCTGATTCCCAGCGGTCAAAGCCCTAACACTTAGCGATCCCGCGAATGGTTACCTTTTAAGTTGGTGGTCTCTGCTTAGCGGCTAAAGTCAAGAATCCACATTTGACAGTTGTTGCATGATCTCATGGCCTCAGAAGATTCCATGAGATCTTGTGATGACTATCAATCTTCATGTATGTAGAGTTTAGTTGTTAGTGGGTCCATTACCACGTAATCCAAGGTGTCCACTTCTGGTTGGCTGTGAGTTTGGTGACATGGAGAGGTGTCAGCAGGGCTCGGTGGCTATCTTTCCTCAAGGATATGACAATTGTTGCATCTTCACAAGGAATATTCATTGCCCTTGTGATCATGCGATAGTGATTGATGCTACTTTATTGCCACGGCTCTAATAGTGGGTCCTCTTTTCTGATGTGCTCATTCCTCATTGGCTAGGGTTTTGAACAGGTGGAATTTTGTCAGTGGGGTTGGCTTCCTTAAAGGATTAAGATCCAAGTAGGATCGATGATCGTCATTATACTGCCAAGGTAAGATGCATGCTATTTAAGCTGGCGATATAACAACAACCATCCGATGAAGATAAAGAAGGCTGTGGGTCCATGTTGTCAGATGGGCTGATATGTAAAGCTTTTGATTGGTCGTGAGCTAGTGATGTGGAATCTGTCAATGGGACTGTGTCAGAAGGTCTGCAGATGTGTCAGAAAGGAAAAGATCTATGGTGGTCGTATGATCTCATAGAATCTTCTAACCCTATGAGATCATGCAACGACTGTCCGATAAGAATCTCAATGGGTCGTGGGTCTGATGTGCTACCTGGCACTGATGTGCTCGCATATGATTGGCTACTCTGTGATGACAGGGATTTGTCAGAGGGTCTAATGTGTCGTGGGGTCCCAGTTCTAAAAGGATCAGTGGCTGGTGCATGATCTGAAGGAATATTCAGTGGCCATGAGATCATGCACCCACCATTAGATTGGAATCTAAGTTGCAGTGGGACCATCTCAGAACTTGTCGAGGTGTATGCCTACAGAGCAGTCAAGGGTGAATAAAAGAATGACATGTGGTGGTTCTAGGCCCAGGGTTAAGAGTATTCTGTGAATGTGTGACTAAAGAGCTTTTTCATGTTTACAAACTTAACCGGGGTCAACTAAAAGTTTAAACGACTATGCGACTAAGGGGAAATAGAACTCGAGGTAGACTTAAGGTTAAATTTGTAGTCAAATGCCGAGCCCAAGTAAAAAGGAAGATCTGACGGTCGCATTTTAAAGTGAGATTTATTTTTAAATGCCAACCATCGATAGGGAATTTTAGCACCACCTATGACCATTTTATCATTTTTTAAATTCAAATATCTCAAAATATCAGATTTCAACAGTTATGGCGAGACCGAGTTGCAAGTAGGTAGATGGATCATGGCGACTAGATTTTTGCAAGTATAAACATGAAATGGACACACAAACATGGATATCTGATTGGCTGGGACATTTTCATGTGCATTTATGGCTGAATTTGATAGAATTAGGGTTTGATTATTATATGAAAATTTATGTAACCCTAATTAGATATTTTTTTGGCTCCTGCCTGTGTGCATTGGAGGAGATGTATATAATGTTTTTAGAGAGCTTTAGAGCTAAGAATGAACTTTTTTGTAAAAAGAAGAGTTGGGCAATTGTGAAGAGAAAATGTATCTTTTCTTAGAAATCTATCTATGGTATTCTTCTTTCCCTCTAGTTTTCTATATGTTGTAAATTCCCATTGATAATTCAGATATTAAAGATATTTTGTGACATTTCTCATGTCCCTACGCCTTCTTGTGTGAGTTATCTCTTAATGAATTCATTATTTACATGCTTCTCAGTGATATCTTAGGGTTCTAGATCCCTCTTTCTTTTTGCAATTTTGTGTATCATTGTGGATGATTTGATGTGAGTGCTTTTGTGGGTATAGTTCAACCCCTTAACTATCTTGTCTCATTCCTATACCTAGTTGCAGAGGTGAATGCTTGTTTGTAGGTTATAGATTGTTGTCTAATTCCAAAGGGTGTTATTTTTTGTGAAAGAATCTCTGTTTCCCTAAATAGCTCTTTTCACCTACAGACCCTTCTATGAAGTACTTATTCAAACCTATTCAGTGAGTTTTGATCTCCTAGACCTAAGTCTATTCATTGATTTCATCTTTTATACTGTAATTCATACCATATTTTCGGTGTATCACCTAGGAGGATAGTTTTCTTTCAGTCATTTCCCTTTCAAGCATTCCTTCTATCCCTATTCCCCTCAAGTTTTACTTTTCCTATCTAGAAGAAAATTAAGGTGATTATCCAAGAGGAACCAGCCTAGAACCTGGAGGTCTCATCTCAGTTAGCATAGGTCCCACAACCTGGAGATGATTCCCATGTTATACTAGGTTATCAAGACTACAAGAGCTTGAGACAAGGGTGCAAACTTAGTGTATAAAAATTCCGGCATGCTCGGTGGGACTACTACAAACAAAATAGATCCTTGTTTGAAGATTATACTATCTCTGATATATAGATTGCATAATACAAGCTTTTAGAAGTTGTTCTATCAAGTATATCTGGCAACTCCATTGATTTCAAAGATCCAGGCCAAGCTTGTTTAAGGATTATGAGAAAGATTGAGACTAGAAGCTCAAAGCCTACTGAATTTTTAGAGTTTCCCTCAAAAGAAAGCTATAAGGGTAGGTCAACTCAAAGAACATCCCCTACAAGGAGAGTTCAATCAACACCTCCTGATACTATAGAAAGGAGACCTTTGTCCTTTCATTCCAGAAGGAGAGGTAGATCTCTAACCAAAGATCTAGAGGAAGATTCAAATCCAGCAGTAAATACAACTCACATAGTTGTCAATCTTCAGATTCCAAATCCTGCAATGGCTAGGTAGTTTGCCTTTGCACCTTTCAACTAGGGAAGTCCATTGAATTTTGTTGTACATCATGATGTTCCCTCGGTGGCACTGAAGAGTTTATCTAATTTCATAGGCTAAGGGAAAATAACTACTTTTGAGCACATAAGAGATGTGACCACCATCTACAACATACACAACATAACCCAAGAAGATGTGACCACCAAATTATTAGCAGCCTCTTTAAAAGGTAAGGCTCTTGAATGGTTTAGAACTCTAACTATTGGTTCCATAAATTCATGGGATGGGTTAGGAGATGCATTAAGTAAGCATTTTGAGGACAAATTAGATAACTTGTCTCTAGTTAAGAAGTTAACAACTATTAAGAGAGACCCTCAAGAGCAAATGACAGATTACAATAGTAGATTCCTTAAGACATGGAATAGAATTCCAGCCTCAGTAAGGCCATCAGCTGACCATGCTTTCCTATACTACTTGCAAAGTTTGAATGGTCAAATTTCTGTCATGATATAGTCTATGGGTGGTACTTCTTTACCCCAAGCCTTTGACATAGCTATCAGGGCCGAAAATTATTTAATCCAAGCAGACATGATACAAAGAAGGCCTCCTATGCCTATTTTTCCTAGCCTTCAACCCATTGCACCCGCACAAGTACCCCCATTTACCCCTATTCCCAACATATTAGCACCTCAGGCTAGTACTAGTGGTCAAGAGCTAACAACAAGTTTCTCTCAAGAGCTGCAAGAGATAAAGAACAACCAACAAAGCAGTCAACAGGAAATGACAAACTTATTGCAGACCTTGACAAAAGAGGTCACAAATTTGAAGAAACAAGGTCAAGGAATCAGACCACCCTTTTAGCCACAAGGCCAAGGTCCTAATAAAAAATATTAGAATCAAGGATAGACTTACCAACAAAATAGGCCACCATACCAAGGAGGCTATTAAGGAAAAAGAAATTTTTTTAATCAAAGACCATTTCAACCATATAACCCTGCACCTCTTAATTTTGCAAATCCAGTGAGGGATATCATTCCTAGTCAAAATAATATGGCTATGGATAATGAATGGTGTTTTCCTTGTAATCAGCCTCACAATTAGGCTACATGTTCAAATGGATGGATGAACCAAGCCCTAATGGTTCAAAATGCCTCACAAGCTCAATCAGAGGTTTCATCCAATGGGTCAGTTCCTCAACAAGAATCACAAGAAAAAGAGATAGCTCTCTTCAATTGGGAACAACTAGACTTTAATGGAGTCAATGATGAAGTTGCTTTTGTTTCTTATACAAGAGAAAAGAGAAGAGCTCAAGACATGGAGTGAGCAAATTCCAGTGCCAAAGCTACTACATCAGCAAAACCACTGCAACAAGCTAATCCCATCACACCTAAGGAGGTTCCTGTCATCACAAGCAAGGAAGGCCAATATTCTAAAGAGGTAGAGCCCATCATAGTGAAAGCACAATAGAGAATGCACACAATGACACCTTTCAATATTTTTGACAACATGAAAAAGGTGAATGTCACCATGTCTATGTGGGACTCTTTGGCTCTTCCAGGACAACCTGAAATTTTGAAAAAGGCCATGACAGAAGTGACAACTCCTCAACCTGCAAAAGAAGCTGCAAAGCCAGTGTTGGTTAACACTGATCAAGAAAAGGAGGCTCCAAGTAGAAACTCCAAGACCAATGCCACAAAAGGTAGGAATTCAAAGCCACCTCCCTTTTATGTATCTTTAATCATTGGAAAATCTTTAGTGCATAATTGTATGGTAGATAGTGGAGCTACTAGCACTATGATGCCCAAGAAAGTAGCTGACCAATTAGGACTGAAATATGAGCCCTTTCAAAAGAAGGTTACCCAAATTGATGGATCCTTAGTCAATACTATAGGTGTGGCCAAGGATACCAGTCTAATCCTACATGCTAGTCCTAATTTTTCAATCCTCCTTGATATATATATCATAGATCTCCCTGCATTATTTGCTATATGTCTTTCAAGGGAGTTTACAGCTAAGATAGGAGGCTACCTATCTTCTGACTGGTCTCACATGCTATTTCATACAAGGTATGGGACCAAGGTCACCATGAAGTCAGAACCATTAGTAGCACACCATATAGAACCATATGTGTCCAATACCATCAATGCAAATTGCCCCATATTTGATGATAGTGACTTCCAAACTATTAGTGAAGCAAGCACTAAGATAGAGAATATCCCAGATATTCTACTAGATGGAAGAGCTTCAGAAGCCCAAGAAAATCTTGTTTGGGATTTTGGTTTGGGAAGTTATTTAATACAAGAAAGTGGAGCCATAGAACCAAGCCTTCTCAAGGAAGATACTGATTCAGAGGATCAAAACAATCAGGTTTGGGAACTATTTTTTGATGGAGCTAGAAGTAGGCATGGTTCTGGTGGTGGTGCTATGTTAGTGTCCCCAAAAGGAGAAAGGTATTATACTACCTTTAGGTTTAGTTTCTCCTGTACTAGCAACACTACAGAGTATGAAAGTCTAGTCAATTGACTAGATTGGGCTAGAAAAAGAGGGCTTAAGGCCTTAAAAGTTTATGGTGATAGTGAATTGGTTGTTAGCCAAGTAAGAGGGATAAGTGCAACCAAAAATGAAACTTTGAAAGCATAAAAACATAGATTTTGGGTTGCAATTGAAGATTTTTGTGCTTTCAACATTGTTGCTATCCCTAGGAAGCTAAATCAAAATGCAGATAGGTTAGCTGCTGTCGGATCTCAATATGATATTCCCAATAGTATTTCAAAAGAGATAGATCAACAACATATCAAAGTGATTGTTAGACCCTCTATTCTTGATAATAATGTCAATTGGCAGGTGTTTGACAATGATGAACAAATTCTCTAGTTCTTGTTTGAAGAAGATGTTTTTTTAAAGCACAATCAAGATAGGTTATCACAAAATTATGGTGATCAAGTGATACAACTTAAGTCTAATAAGATTCCTAGAGGTCTTGTTACATTAGAGACTATCTTCAATAAGGATGATGAAGTCAAGAAGAATAAAGCTAGCCTGGTAGTTCAACAAGAACATTGTGTTGAATTAGAGTTGAAACTAGGTAAGAGCTTACAATTTGGAAAAGTGAACACTGAATTGGAGAAGCAAGCTTATACCCAATTATTCAAAGAATTCAGTGATGTTTTTGCATGGCAATATGAAGACCTTAAAGGTTTTGACCCTACCCTTGCTTAGAACACTATTGAATTAGAACCCAATGCCAAGCCAGTGAGGCAGAAGCAAAGGCCTGTTAATCCCAAGCTTGAGCCACTTATGCATAAAGAAGTACTCAAACTAATAGAAAGTGGTATCGTCTACCCCATTAAGCATACTAGTTGGGTTTCCAACCTTGTTCCTGTTAGGAAGAAGAATGGGGAGTTGAGGTTATGTGTTGACTTCAAGGATCTTAACAGGGCCTCTCTAAAAGACTGCCATCCATGGAACAAATCTTACTATGTGTCTCTAGATCTGAGAGATTTTCATTATTGGATGGCTATTCAAGATACAATTAGATCTTAGTAAATGAAGAGGATCAATACAAGACTACATTTACAACCAAGTGGGGAACCATGGCTTATCAAAAGATGCCCTTTGGTGTTTCAAATGTAGGTGCTACATTTCAAAAGGAAATGGATATGGCCTTTAAAAGCCGTATGTACAAGTTTGTATTGGTCTACTTGGATGACATAGCTATCTATTCAAAACATGCAGTAGATCACATCAAACATTTGAGGAAGATCTTTGAAAGGTGTAGAGAATTTGGGATATCTCTTAATCCCAAGAAATGTGTGTTTGCAGTTCATGAAGGAAAATTTTTGGGATATGTAGTATCCAAAGAAGGAATTACAGTGGATCCTAAGAGAATTGCAGCTATCCTAGAGCTACCCCTACCACATCACAAGAAAGGTCTCCAACCTTTCATAGGAAAGATTAATTTTTTTTAGGAGGTTCTTGCCCAATATTGTAGATTTATTGAAGCCTTTGACAGCCATGTTGAAAAAGAGTTCAACTTTTAGCTAGACTAAAGAAGGAAAAGCTAATTTTTAGGCTATCAAAGAGGCCTTAACAAGAGCTCCTACCCTATTAAACCCAAATTTTAGTAAGGATTTTATCCTTTATGCTTATGGAGGTCATGATGCTATATCTGCAATGTTGACTCAAGAAAATTTAGATGGATTGGAGTAGCCTATTGCTTTCTTTAGCAAAGGTTTAGAAGAGTATGAACAAAGATACTCTTTTGTAGAGAAACATGTACTTGCTATGGTAAAGAGCCTTAAAAATTTTAGATATCTATTGACTCATAGCAAGGTACATTTAAAAGTTACTCATCCAAGTGTCAAAGATTTTTTCCTTTCCAAACACCTAAATGAGAAAAGAGCTGGTTGGATCACCAAGGTGATGGAATATGACATTGATATTCAGACCACCAAGCTGGTTAGAGGAAGAGGTCTTTGTGAGCATTTGGTAGAGGATGAAGGTTCAAAGAAATCAGAAACAATAGATGCATCTCTGGTGGTGCATTCTATAGAAGAACAAGCCAAGGCAACAAGTTGGTTGCCTAACATGATCAATTACTTAAAGACATGACAATGTCCTGTAGGCCTAGATTAAACAAAAAGGAGGTATTATAGATTGCAATCTATTCCTTTTGTGCTGATAGATGAAGTTCTTTTTAGAAAGGATCACAATGGTGTCCTTTTGAGATGCATTGATTTAGAAAAGATAGCTGATGTCCTATTTGAATTTCATGATGGACCTTCTGGAGGTCATTTCTCTCCTAGGACTACTACTTTTAAAATCATGAAGGTTGGATACTATTGGCCATCTATCTTCAAGGATGGTCATGATTATGTGAGAAAATACATCAAGTGTGCTATGTTTGCAAGAAAAGAAAGGCTTGCAGCCTTGCCCTTACAGCCAGTCAGAACAGAGAAACCCTTCATGAAGTGGGGCATATATTTCATTGGAATGATTAATCCTCCATCTAGTGCAGGACATAAGTGGATAATCACTGCAACTGATTATTTCACTAGGTGGATAGAGGTAGTTGCCTTAAAAGAATCAAATGAGAGTGTTGTATTAAGTTTTTATGATGATATAGTTCATAGGTTTGGCACTCCTGATTCCATCATATCAGATAATGCATTAGCATTCATAGGCCTCAAATTCTTAGAGTGGGCAATCAAGAATGACATTTATCTGAATACTAGTTCAAATTATTACCCTCAAGGCAATGGCTTAGCTAAATCAACAAATAAGAACTTGATTAGGATAATCAAGAAGACCCTGGAAGACAACCAAAGGGATTGGCATACCAAACTGAGGTCTACCTTATGGCTGGATAGAATTACTCCAAAGAAGATCATTGGGAATTCTCCTTATGTGCTAGTGTATGGTAGAGAGCCCAGGTTGTCCATTTCAACTAAATTACCAGCTCTAGACTTGGCCACTCAATATACCCTATTTGAAGAAGGAGATCCCTTATAGATTAGGTATGCTCAGTTGATGGAATTAGAAGAAATCAGAGACAAATCCATGAAGGATATGGAATTCCATCAGACTCAGACAAAGAGAAACTTTGATAAAAGAGCCAGGATCATAAATTTCAAGGTTGGAGATGTAGTCCTCAAGTGGGATGAGTTCAGATCCAAGCCTGGCAGACATACAAAATTTGATTCATTTTGGGGTGGACCATTTGTTATAACAGAGTGCAGCGGACCCAATGCTTTTCAGCTATCAACTTTTGAAGGAGATGCCTTGCCAATATTATTCAATGGTTTCCACTTGAAGCCCTATTTTGAGGATAATCCCTCTCTGTGAATTTTGTAAAAATGCTTTCCTACTTTCTTCCTATTTTCTAGGTTAGTTCCCTGCTTTTCAAGAAGTGCCTGTGCACAAGTTTGTCTTCCTATGTTCATTTTTGTCTCTCTGTCAAGTTTTGTGTTCCTCAGAATGACCCCATGCCCAATGAATTATGTCAAGGCCATTGGTTTTCCATGTCTAGCAGGTTGACATCCAGCAGAAATCATCAAAATGTTACCCTAATTTTCATATGCATGCAAATTTGGCTAATATCTATCCCAAGGTCTCTGTTTTTATCCTACCAAGCATCCCTGAAATTTTTATGATCTTTTGCCATGTCCTTTGGCCCCTGCAAATTGTTTTACTCACTGGTCTGCAGTTCAAAAAATTCCAAAAAAAGTAGTCGTTTGAGCTAAATAAACCCTAGAAAACCCTTTGGCCTATTATATTTCTTTGTTACTTTATTGGCCACTTAAGTTCCATCAATTTCCATGTGTGCACTTAAATCCTTCGATCACCAAATCTCTGATTCCAGGCGGTCAAATCCCTAACACTTAGCGATGTCACGAACAATTACCTTTTAAGTTAGCGATCTCTGCTTAGCGGCTAAAGTCAAGATTCCACATCTAACGGTTGTCGCATGATCTCATGGCCTCAGAAGATTCCATGAGATCTTGTGACAACTTTCAATCTTCCTGTCTGTAGAGTTCAGTTGTCAGTGGGTCCATTGCCACGTAGTCCAAGGTGTCCACTTCTAGTTGCCCATGAGTTTGGTGACATGGAGAGGTGTCAGCGGGGCCTGGTGGTTGTCTTTCCTCAAGGATCTGACGGTTGTCACATGTTCACAAGGAATATTCCTTGCCCTTGTGATCATGCAATAGCTATTGATGTTGCTTTATTTCCACGACTCTGATAGTGAGTCCTCTTTTCTGATGTGCTCACTCCTCATTGGCTGGGGTTTTGAATAGGTGGAATTTTTTTAGTGGGGTCAGCTTCCTTAAAGGATTAAGTTCTGAGTAGGATCAACGATTGTCATTATAACGCCAAGGTAAGATGCACGCTATTTAAGCTGGCAGTATAATGACAACCTCCTGATGAAGATAAAGAAGGTCGTGGGTCCACGTTGTCAGATGGGCTAATGTGTAAAGCTTTTGATTGGTCACGACCTGGTGATGTGGAATCTATCAGTGGGACCATGTCAGAAGGTCTTCAAATGTGTCAGAAAGGCAAAGATTTATGGTGGTCATATGATCTCATAGAATCTTCTGACCCTATGAGATCATGCGGTGACCATCTGATGAGAATCTCAATGGGTCGTGGGTCCGATGTGCTACTTGGTGTTGATGTGCTTGCATATGATTGGCTACTCTGTGATGATAGGGATTTTTTAGAGGGTCTGATGTGTCGTGGGGTCCCAGTTCTAAAAGGAACAGTGGCTGGCACATGATTTGAAGGAATATTTGGCAGCCATGAGATCATGCACCTGCCATTAGATTGGAATCTAAGCTACAATGGGACCGTGTCAGAACTTGCCGAGGTGTATGCCTACAGAGCAATCAAGGGCAAATAAAAGAATGACATGTGGCAGTTCTAGGCCCAGGGTTATGAGTATTCCACAAATCTATGACTAAAGAGCTTTTCCGTGTTCACCAGACTTAACCATGGTCAACTAAAAGTTTAAAGGACTCTACGACTGAGGGGAAATAGAACTCGAGGTAGACTTAAGGTTAAATTTGCAGTCAAATGCTGAGCCTGGGTAAAAAGGAAGATCTGACAGTTGCATTTTAAAGTGAGATTGATTTTTGAATGCCGACCGTTGATAGGGAATTTTAGTGCCACCTGTGACTGTTTTATCATTTTTTAAATTCAAATATCTCAAAATATCTGATTTCAACAATTATGGCGAGACCGAGTTGTAGGTAGGTAGATGGATCATGGTGACTAGATTTTCGTAGGTATAAACATGAAATGGACATGCAAACATAGATATTGGATCAGCTAGGATATTTTCATGTGCATTTATGGCTGAATTTGACAGAATGAGGGTTTGATTATTATATGATAATTTATGTAACCCTAATTAGATATGTTTTTGGCTCCTGCCTGTGTGCATTGGAGGAGATGTATATAATGTTTTTAGAGAGCTTTAGAGTCGAGAATGAACTTTTTTGTAAAATGAAGAGTTGGGCAATTGTAAAGAGAAAATATATATTTTCTTAGAAATCTATCTGTGGTATTCTTCTTGCCATCTAGTTTTCTATAGTTGTAAATTCCCATTGATAATTTAGATATTGAAGATATTTTGTGACATTTCTCATGTCCCTATGCCTTCTTGTGTGAGTTATCTCTTAATGAATTCATTATTTACATGCTTCTCAGTGATATCTTAGGGTTCTAGATCCCTCTTTCTTTTTGCAATTTTGTGTATCATTGTGGATGATTTGATGTGAGTGATTTTGTGGGTATACTTCAACCCCTTAACTATCTTGTCTCATTCCTATACCTAGTTGCAAAGGTGAATGTTTGTTTGTAGGTTATAGATTGTTGTCTAATTCCAAAGAGTGTTATTATTTGTGAAAGAATCTCCCTTTCCCTAAATAGCTCTTTTCACCTACAGACCCTTCTATGAAGTACTTATGCAAACCTATTTAGTGAGTTGTGATCTCCTAGACCTAAGTCTATTCATTGATTTCATCTTTTATACTGTAATTCATACCATACTTTTGGTGTATCACCTAGTAGGATAGGTTTCTTTCAGTCATTTCCCTTTCAAGCATTCCTTCTATTCCTTTTCCCCTCAAGTTTTACTTTTCCTATCTAGAAGAAAATTAAGGTGATTATCCAAGAGGAACCAGCCTAGAACCTGGAGGTCTCATCTTAGTTAGCATAGGTCCCACAACTTGGAGATGATTCCCATGTTATGCTAGGTTATCAAGACTATGAGAGCTTGAGACAAGGGTGAAAACTTAGTGTATAACAGTTACCTTGTTGAAGATGATGATGAAACTGACACCAACACCGATGAAGACATTGAGGTGGTCTTTGTGGCTTTGAAAGAAGATTTAGGAGAAGAAGAAAGGTATGTTGAAATAGCATGTATTTCTAAAGTTAGCAAGAATGATACATAGATTATTGATAGTGACTATACTCATCATATGACTAGTGATGAAGATAAATTTGAATACCTTGAACATTATAATGGAGGATCTGTTAAAATGGTAAATGATACACCTTGTCTAGTAAAAGGAAAAGGATCTATCTTATTGAACAATAAGATTATCTGTGAGAATGCATATTGGGTGAAGGGACTTAACTATAATTTTTTGAGTGTAGAAAAACTAAATAACTTAGATCACTAAGTTGCATTTGCAAATAGAAAGGTGAAAATCTATGATGAGACTAGAAATTTAGTCGGTCCTAGTGAATAATCAAAAGGTAATATGTTCTATCTTAACAATGGTGAAACTTCTTGTTTAATGGTTAGAACTAAAGATGTGTGGTTGTGGCACAAAAGGTTGTGTCATGTGAATTTTGACAACATGGTTAAGATCAGTAAGAAAATAAAAGTTAGAGGCTTACCAAGCTTATCTAAACCTGACCATGTCATGTGGAAACAATGTCAAATGGGAAAAATATCAAAATCTAGTTTCAAGAGAAAGACCTATTCATATAAAGGTATTTTGGAGTTGGTTCACACCAACTTATGTGGTCCTATGAGAACTCAGAGTTATTAAGCTGACATGTATTTTATTTTATTTGTTGATGACTACTTTAGGATGATGAAAATTTTGTTTTTGAAAGAGAAATATGAAGCCTTCAAGATGTTTAAATGGTATAAAGCTAAAATGGAAAAGGAAAGTGGAAAAGAGTTGAAATTCTTAAGATCTGATAGAGGTGGTGAGTTTATTTTTTATGAGTTCACTAATTTTTGTAATGAGCATGAAATTAAAAGATAGGTTTTTGCACTGAGAACACCACAACAAAATGGAATTACTGAAAGGAGGAATAGATCCATAATTGATTGTGCTAGAACACTGATGATTGAGAAAAATGTTGCACAAATGTATTGGAGAGAAGCTATTAGCTCTATTGTATACACATTGAACTAAGTAAAACTGAAAAAATATTCAAACAAGATACCTTATGAGTTATGGTATGGGTACACACCGAATGCAAGTTATTTCAAAATATTGGGAAGAAGATGTTACATTCTGAAAGATGATAGAAATGGAAAATTTGATTCTAAAGGTGATGAAGGAATATTCTTAGGATACTCTACTAAAATTTAAGCTTACAAATGTTTGAATAAGATTTCTAACAAAATGATTAAAAGTGAAAATTTGATAGTTGTTGAGTTTGCTGAGAATAATGATGAAGAAAGAAAAAATGAACTAGAAGACTATGGTAGATTCACATGCATTGAGAAACCTAAAATTATACCTGATCCATAGATTGAAGTTACCAAGCAATGGGATAAAGATACAGAGCATCAGCCTATAGAGACCGAGAATCAAGAAGTGGATACCAAGGAAGATATTGATCCTACACCGATTGATGAACAAAGAAGAGAAAAAGTGTTCACAAAATTTTTGAGAAGACAGCATCCATAGAACTAGATTATTGGTGACAAGCAAGTTGGCATGATGACACAAATTCAGTTGAGAAATACCACATGCTCAGTATTTGAATTTGAACCTAAAAATGTTAGAGATGAACTTGAGAATGATGAATGGATTAAAGCAATGAATGAGGAAATTGACCATATACTGAAGAACAAAACATGGACCATGGTACTGAGACTAAATGATAAAAATGTTATGGGAACCAAATGGATATTCAGAAACAAGTTTAAAGAAAATGGTGAACTCACTAGGAACAAAGAAACACTTGTATGTAAAGGGTATGCACAAGAAGAAGGTATTGATTATGGTGAAACTTTCACACTAGTTGCAAGACTTGAAGGAGTTAGAATATTGTTAGGAATGAATGATAAATGTTTGGCAGCCATTCTGTAGTAATTTTTGTTGCATTCATGACTATGATTGTCACTGATGTCAACACAATGATTTACCGAAGACTTGCAGAGAAGCAGACAAAGTTTGGATTAGTGCATGTGGGTTATTGTAGTTGGAGCTATGTGATGTTGAGGTTAGACTCTTTGATATGTTATATGTCAATGGTTAAGAGCATAGACAATAATTCATTTATTCAAGGAAGTTATGAGCATTTTGGTTGAAGTAGTATTCAGGCAGTGTTCTTGAGAAGCGGTTTGTGGAAATTGGATGATATCTCCTAATCGCGATAGAATCTAGTTTTGTGTAGTTAAAGGGAAGTTGAAGACACATTGATAGTGATTTGGATGATAGAATAGACTTTGAGGTCACATGAGTGAATATTTATTGTATTTGGAAGCTGACAATTTTGTGTAATTTGATGTAGCGTGTGGAAACTTTTATATTGTAATTGTATGCCGACTCATTTGTAATTATTTGAGTGTGGTATAAAGGAAGGAATGCATTTCCTTTTTGTAGTGTTGTGGTTATGATATGGAATTATCAGTTGTGTGTGCTTTTGTATGCATGAAGTGAAGAAAAGAGCTAAGTATGAAAGTGAATTTGTGAAGGAAGACATGCGAGGTACAAAGATTTGAAATTGAGATCTGATGTAACAGTGAGTGCAGTTTGGAACATTCAAAGAAGAGGTAACATATTATTCTTTTAATTAATGCAAAGATTATTTGGATAGTGTGTTCAGTGATCTTACCCTGAAGCTATTTGGGCTGTGGGTCCTTCTATCTTCCATAACTCTTAACAGGGTTAGAATCTTTTAACAGGGATTCAAATTCTCTTAACAAGGATTCATATGTACTGAATGTATTTCATAAGAGTCCTAATAGAGTCCATCCTTTCACAAGGAATATTCATTTTATTGCATATTTTTTGGGCATCATTCCCACCGGGGTTTACTCTTTGATCAAGAGGTTCCCTAGTCAACATATCTTGTGTCATTGTGTTATTATGTATGAATATCTTTCTATGGTTGATAATTATATTTCTTATATGGTTTAATGTTGTTGAAGATGATAAAAGTTATAATTATCTGATAACTAATTCACCCCCCCTCTTAGTTATCTTGGTGGAATTTACTTTCTAACAATTGGTATCAGAGCAGCAAGTCCTTGAAAAAGAAGTTTAACAACATAAGGAGATCCATGGTGAATTTCAGGAAAGAAAGCCCTAAGTTTGATGGAGTAAATTTTGACAGTTGGAAAGAAAAGATGAAGACACACCTACTGTGTTTAGGACTAGGTTATTGGTTGATTACAAAGAATGATAAGACTATCATTGAAGAGGAAAATCTTGAAACATGTACTCCGGATGAGAGAGATCTATTCATGTGTAACATACTTGCAAGAGAAGCACTTTTGACAGGGCTTCCGGAGAATGAGTATAGTCAGATAAAATATTTGAAAAAATCTCATGAAATTTGGAATGCTTTACACTCTACTTTTGAAGGTAATGAACATGCAAAAAGAGTTAGATTACATAATTGGATATGTGTATTTGAAGATATAAGAATGTTGGAAGATGAATCTATTAGAAGCTATATTGGTAGAATGTCAGAAATTATTACAGGTATAAAATCTTGTGGAGGAACAAAGACAGATAATGAAGTGATATGGAAAATTCTAAGTACATTGACTCTTGTATTTAAGTAGACAACACAGATGATTGAACAAATTATACCTTGTACTACAAACTTTACAAGAGAAACTCTTCTTGGAAGATTGGAAGCAGTAGAAATGAACCTGAGATTATCAGGAGACTTACCTAGAATGGAGATAGCATTCAGTGCTCTTAGTGTTCACCCTACTTTTTCAAGAAGCATCAGTGTGAGTGGAGATTATGCTGGCAGCAGCAGATCTAGAAATGAAGAAGACAAGAATATTGAAGAAGGTATTGCCTTGCTTGTGAAAAGAGAACCAGACAGTAAGAAAATATTTAAATGTTGGACTTGTCAAGAATATGGTCATTTTGCATCTAAATGTCCTAAGAGAGTTAAAAAAACACATAAACAATTTTAAACCTACAAGATCTAAGGAATATTATTACACTAATGATGAAGATCTTGAAGCTAGTATAGAAAAAACTTTAAGTGAAAGTGATACTGAGAATAATGATGACATAGGATTTGTAGCAATTAAAGAAGAGAATCCTAAAACTGATGTTAAGGAAGAAAAAGCCTTAGTTTCTCAAGTTAAAAAGAAAGCTGATTGGATTATAGATAGTGGTTGTTCACATCATATGACTGGAGACATGAAAAATTTCATCAATTTTAATGAATATGATGGAGGAGTTGTTAGAGTTGGAAACAATGCACCTAGTTTGATTAAAGGTATAGGATCTATTACTCTTGATGGAAAGACTAATACTAATGATGTTTATTTTGTGGATGGATTGAAACATAATATTTTGAGTGTTGGATAGTTAGTTGATAAGGGATATCAAGTTTGGCTTACTAAGAAAACTTGTGTGATAAAGGATAAAGATGGAAATCTGATTGGAACTGGATCTAGAACTAGAGGTAATGTATTTTAGTTGAATCCTACTGAGATGACATGTTTGACTACTAACATTGATGACAATTGGCTATGGTATAGAAGGTTTTGTCATATAAACTTTGATAACATTGTGAAAGTAAGTACTACACTTGCAGTAAGAGATTTGCCTAAAATTATGAAGCCTACTAACATGATTTGCAAAGAATGTGTAATGGATAAACAGAAGAGAAGTTCTTTTCCCAATAAGAAGTTCAAATCTATAGAGAAGCTAGAGATTGTTCACATAGATTTGAGCAATCCTACCAGGACTAGAGGATTCTATGGAGAAAGGTATTTTATGATTCTTGTTGATGATTTTACTAGAATAATGTGGGTTGCATTTCTTAAAGAAAAATCTGAAGCATTTGATAAGTTTAAGATTGTTAAGAATAAAGTTGAGAATGAATCTAGAATGAAGATTAAATGTTTGAGATCTGATAGAGGTGGAGAATTTACTTCTAGAGAGTTTAACACCTTTTGTGAAGATAATGGCATTAAGAGATGGTATTCAGCCCCTAGAACACCTGAACAAAATGGCACTGCAAAAAGAAGGAATAGATCAGTGACTGAAGAAACAAGAGCTATATTATTTGAGAATGATTTGGTGAAGATATTCTGGAGAGAAGCAGTGAACATAGCATTGTATACAATGAAAAAAGTACAAATTGGAGCAGACACAGACAAGACACCTTATGAATTATGGTTTGGACATGCACCCTCAGTTAAGTATTATAGAATTTTTGGAAGAAAATGTTATCTAAAGAGAGATGATGATATTGGAAAGTTTGATCCTAGAAGTGATGAAGGTATATTTCTTGGATATTCTTTGAAAATAAAAGCCTATAGATGTTACAATAAAAGAACTAAGACTATTGTTGAAAGTGCAAATGTTAAAGTTGATGAAAAGTTCAAAATTTAGGAAAGAATGCTTGATTATGAATCAGATGAAGAAGCTCATCCTAAACCTAACACTAGATCTACTAAATTATTTTATGAAATTGAAAGTGATTTGTTGAATGAAAGCCATAGTGAAGTCATTGAAGAACCTACATCTGAAGAGAGATCTGAGATACTGACAACTAGCAAGAGTTTGTTAAGAAATCATCCTATTGGAAAAATTATTGGGAGCATCAAAAGAGGAGTTCTAACTTGAAATAAGGCACAAGAACAGTTATGTTTGATTTCTCAAATTGAGCCTAAGACTACTAATGAAGCTTGTGAAGATGAAAGTTGGACTAATTCTATGAAAGAAGAACTAGATCAGATTGAAAAGAAAAAGACATGGGAATTGGTCCCTAGACCTAAAGACAAGAATGTTATTGGAACTAAATGGGTATTCAGAAACAAGATGAATGAACAAGGAGAAGTAGTAAGAAACAAAGCAAGATTGGTATGTAAGGGTTACTCACATCAAGAAGGAATTAACTATGAAGAAACCTTTGCACCTATTGCAAGAATTGACGCAGTGAGGAAGTTTTTGGCATATGCAACTGACAAGAAATTCAAAGTATATCAGATGGATGTGAAGTCAACATTTCTGAATGGAGAATTGGAAGAAGAAGTCTACATTGAGTAGCCTGAATTTTTTCCCTTAACTCAAGAAGGAGACATGGTATGTAAATTGAAGAAAGCTTTATATGGACTTAAACAAGCACCTAGAACTTGGTATGCAAGACTGGATAAGTATTTGTTAAAATTGGGATTTAAAAAAGGAATAGCTAATAGCAATCTATACACAAAAGAAATTGAAAATGGTTTGTTGGTTATAGTAATTTTTGTTGATGACATTATCTTTGGAGGAGAAGATGAAGCTAGTGACAAATTTGCTGATGAAATGAAGACTGAATTTGAAATGAGTATGATTGGTGAAATGAAATACTTTTTGGGATTAATGATAACACAAAACAATGATGGTATATTTGTAAGTCAGACAAAGTACCTGAATGACTTGTTGAAAAGATTTGGAATGGAGAATTGTAAACCAGTTGGAACACCCATGGTGACTGGACATAAGTTATCTAGCACAAATGAGACTTCTATAGTAGAATAGAAGAAATACAGACCTATGATTAGAGGATTGCAGTATTTGACTCATACAAGACCTGATATAGCACATTCAGTTGGAATTGTAGCAAGATTTCAAGCTGAACCTAGAGAATCACATTATGCAGCAATAAAGAGGATACTAAGATATTTAAGAGGGACAATGGACTATGGACTATGGTATGAAATTTTTTATGATTTTACCCTATGTGCATATACAAATGTTGATTGGGGAGGTAGTGTTGATGATAAGAAAAGCACCAGTGGTGGAGCATTTTCCCTTGGAGGAAGATTAGTATTGATGATAAGAAAAGCATGAGTGGTGGAGCATTTTTCCTTGGAGGAAGAATTGTATCTCACAAAAAATAGTAGAAGTAGAATATGTAGCAATAGCAAAAAATTGTAACCAGATAATTTGGATGAAAAAAATGCTGAAGGATATTGGAATAAAATTTGTTGAACCCATTGTCATACATTGTGACAACACCAGCATAGTTAGTATGTCTAAGAATCCTGTATTACTTTCTAAGACAAAACATATAGAGATTAAGTATCATGTTGTAAGAGAGATAGTTGCTGAGAAAGAAGTCAGACTTGAGTACATAAGTACAAAGGAGAAGATAGAAGATATATTCACAAAGCCTTTACCTAAGGATACATTTGAGTATCAGAGAGGTATGCTTGGGGTTATGCCCCAGCCTACTTTTGAAAAGTGATGCAGTTGGTTGCATCCGTTCAAGTAGTATATGAGCCTTATCTTTTTTCTGGACTAGATGTTGGTACTTCCTCTATGGGGGAGTATGTGTATCTAAGCTGAGTCATGAGGACTCTAGTAAATGTATTTTTTGAATAGTGTCTTTTGACATTGAGTTGTTGTTGACATAGTGATGAAATTTCTATCATTGATGTCAATGGGGGATAAGTATACATGAAAAACCATTTGAAACATCTATTGGAGAGAGTTGAATAGGATAATGAAGCAAGATTTGATTGATGAAGAGGATTTGAAGAAGCAGTGTTGCAGTATTGGATTTTTGGAACATTGGATGTTTTTCATCTATGTTTCCGTCAATGCCAATGGGGGAGATTGTTAGGAATGAATGCTAAATGTTGGGCAGCCATTATGTAGCAATTTTTGTTCCATTCATGACTATGATTGTCATTGATGTCAACACAGTGATTTACCGAAGACTTGCAGAGAAGGAGACAGATTTTGGATTAGCGCATGTGGGTTATTGTAGTTGGAGCTATGTGATGTTGAGATTATACTCTTTGATATGTTATATGTCTATGGTTAAGAGCGCAGATAGTAATTCATTTATTCATGGAAGTTATGAGCATTTTGGTGGAAGCAGTATTTAGGCAGTGTTCCTTAGTAGCAGTTTGTGGAAATCGGATGATATCTCCTAATCAGGATGGAATCCAAATTTTTAAAGTTAAAAGGAAGTTGAAGACACATTGATAGTGATGTGGATGATAGTATAGACTTCAAGGTCACATGAGTGAAGATTTATTGTATTTGGAAGCTGAAAGTTTTGTGTAATTTTGATGTAGCGTGTGGAAACTTTTATATTGTAATTGTATGCCAACTCATTTGTAATTATTTGAGTGTTGTATAAAGGAAGGAATGTATTTCCTTGTTGTAGTGTTTTGGTTATGATATTGAAGTAGCATTTGTGTGTGGTGATGTATGCATGAAGTGAAGAAAAGAGCTAAGTATGAAAGTGAATTTGTGAAGGAAGACATGCGAGGTACATAGATCTAAAATTGAGATCTAATGTAATAGTGAGTGTGATTTGGAACAATCAAAGAAGAGGTAACATATTATTTTGTTGATTAATGGAAATATTATTTGGACAGTGTGTTCAGTGATCTTACCCTGAAGTTGTTTGGGCAATGGGTCCTTATGTCTTCCATAACTCTTAACAGGGTTAGAATCTTTTAACAGGGATTCAAAATCTCCTAACAGGGATTCATATGTACTGAATGTATTTCATAAGACTCCTAATAGAGTCCATCCTTTCATAAATAATATTCATATTAGTGCATCTTTTGTGGGCATCGTTCCCACCAGGGTTTACTCTTTGATCAAGAGGTTCCCTAGTCAACATATCTTGTGTCATTGTGTTATTGTGTATGAATATCTTTCTATGGTTGATAATTATATTGCTTATATGGTTTAATGCTATTGAAGATGATAAAAGTTATAATTATCTGATAACTGATTCACCCCCTGCCCCCTCTCAGTTATCTTGGTGTGCTTTACTTTCTAACAAATATTACTTTCATATGCTTCCTACAAAGGATTTAAAGTATATTAAATGGATGTTAAATCTATATTTTTGAATGGGATGCTTGAGGAAGAGGTCTACATTGAACAACCTAAAGGTTGTGTTGATCCAAATTAGAAAAACATGGTATGTAAGTTGCACCAAGAACTGTATGGACTGAAACATGCACCAAGAGCATGGTATGAGAGACGTCATTCATATCTTATTAGTATTCAATTTGCAAGAACACATGATGATATAAATCTATATTTGAAAGCTAAAACCAATGACAAGATTCTTATTGTTGAAATATTTGTTGATGATATCATATATGGAGGACATGATAATCTATGAAAATCATTTTCTGATGAAATGAGAAAGGAATTTGAAATGTCAATATTTGGAGAGATTAAATTCTTACTTGGTTTGCAACTTCTACAACAAAGTGAAGGGATATTTAACATAATCAAAGTACATCAAAGAAATATTTAAGACCTTTGGAATGGGAGATTAAAAACTGGTAGGTGCACCCATGGTCATAGGAAACAAATTAACAAATGATGATCAGTCAACCAAGGTAAATCAAGCACTATACAGATCAATTCAATTGGAAAACTGATGTATGTTGTGTAGAGTAGACCATATATTGCACATGCAGTTGGGATTATAGCAATATTTTCTACTAATCCTAAGGAATCACATATGACTATTGTTAAGAGGATTCTGAGATACTTGAAAAATAAAAAGAATTATGGTTTATGGTACAAGAAAGATAGAAATTTTGAGTTACAAGTTTACACCGACATAGATTGGGCTGGAAATATTGATGACTGGAAGAGAACTACCAGTGGAGCATTCTTTTTGGGTTAAACACTAGTTACTTGGATAAGAAAGAAACAAGCATGTATTTCTTAGTCTACTACTGAAGCAGAATTTGTTGCTGCTGCTGCTAATTGTTCAAACATTGCATGGATAAAAAAACTTTTGAAATGGATAAATGAAGAGATCACTGATGCAGTGATAATATAGTGCAACAACACAAGTGCTATAAATAGTTCTAAGAATCTAGTGATCCATGCAAATACTAAGCACATATCTATTAAGTATCACTAGTTAATAGAACAAGTACAAGAAAAGCAAGTGAAACTAGAGTTTGTAAAATCAAAAGAACAACTTCTAGACACATTTACCAAACCCTTGTCTAAGGATACTATTGGGAGTTCCATTTGATCTTCAACTTGTAGATTTATACTTTCATGGATAACTTTAATACAACTTTGACTCTATCACCACTCCAAAGTCCACAAGGAAGAGGGCCAATTAACAAGGATCAACAATGAGATCCCCCTACACTTTGAGCTAAGATGCTCAGGTGGGTGTACCCTTGATTCACTTCTTGAAAGGAATCACTAAATGTTATACAAATATACCCCCTACTAACTAATTAAAATATTTTATCATTTGAATGTGTGTGTGTGGTTGATGACAATAAAATGCTTTCAAAGGATGAACCAGTGCCTTAACCTAGGGCAAAGAGTCACCCAATTACATATATCAACTAAAGATCTAAAATCAAACACTCCTGGGCTCAGAATAAGTGCTTTGCCTATTACCCCTCTCCCTCAAACACAAGGACATCAGATTCTTACTTGATTGTAAACTCACTAAACTCACCCAAAAGACTTTAATCCTAAATTTGTTAGGAACTCAGAGATGACTTCATGACACTCTTTGTTTACCATATGCTAATACACTTTGTGACATTAACATATATGAGCTCAGAACCAAAACAAGAAGACATACACAAATGCAAGATTGGAACTCAATAGCATTCTCATTAACATATTCAGGATCAATATACAATCAAAACAACACCAAGATAGGAAAATACCCAAAATCTAGCTCCTCTTTCAGTATGATACCATCAACAACCAGGGACCAAAAATAAAAGTTTTGGAACCTGCACTAAGTCAAACATCCTGCAATGTATACCCCCTAGCTATCTTGGAAACCCAAAATAGGTTGCAATAAGCTACAGATGACTAGGGTTAGGGTTTCACCCACTAAACCCACTAGAAATGGTCACAAATTTATTTCAGGGGAAGAAACCTAGGCAACTAGGAGAAGACAGATCCCAGAGTGATTCCAATGATGACAAATCTCACTGAGAAGGTACTAAGAATCACAAAAACACCCCAAATGTCAACTTGCTCGGTCACCTACAATATGTCTCAAGCACAAAAAAACATAGTAAAAACCCCTATAGATGATCATGGAACACCCTAGACCACACTGCAACAGCAAGTGCCACCAAACAAATCAAATTCGGTCATGAAAGAATTCAATTTTAGTCCTTCTAGTCATAGGAAACCCTCTGCAAATTCAAATTTGAAATAAAATGGCTACTTTATGGTGCTTGCAGTAAATCGATGGTCTATATTTAAATCTAGATCAACTTTATATTATGACCGTTAAATCTCTCTTTTTCACAGTCTTTATGTCTTAACTCAACTACCACCCTCAGGTTAACTCCTAGTGAACATGCGACAAAGTATTTCTTATTCATGAAATAAAACCTTAACTCACTGTCTAACTCAACGACCTGGCGACAAAAGGAAAATATTTAACCTTGGTCCACTATTTAGCGAATTGGTGACAAAAGGTTTTCACCAGTTCGCAGAATATTTTTTACCTCCGCCAATTCATTTAGCGATAAAGAAAACACTTGTTCACCAAATCACCAAAACATTTAGAGTACCACCACCTTTCCACGTGAATAAGTGAAACCCTTGTAATATATCAAAACTGCCAAACACTTTATTAGGACCACCAAAAGATTGAGGAAATATATTGGGCCCACATAAAGAAGATTGACAGTTGTCTCATCTTCCTATAGGCCTTCAAGATTCTTTCAGATCATGAGACCACCGTCGAATGCAAAATCTTACCCTACCCTGACAACCCTCTGACAGGATATAAAATCAACAATTTTCTTAAGATCACAAGTGTCAGAAAAAACCATTTAGATTACAAGCCGACCGTTGATGCTCTGTAGGTGTCAGAACCCACTGAACCTTGAAAAATTTGGCCCCACTGACAGCATGCTCAGTCACTCTATGTGGACCAATCAAATACCACCAAATCAGCACACCTGGCATGTGGACTCGTAACATTTTATCCCCTCTAAGAAAGTAGAATTGACGGTCAACCCATGATCTTAAGCCTCTAAAAAATCCCATAAGATCATGTGCCCATCGTTGATTTTATGACAATGTCAAGACCCTCTGACACATCTGAAAACTAGGTCCCACTGACAACTACCACTATGTTATTACATGGATCAATCAGAGACCACCAACTGTGCCTATGTGTTATTTTGGACCCACCGAGAACATTATACTACCTGGAAGATCAGATGGCTAGTGCAAGATCTTAAAGGCTCAAAAGATTCTATGCACTTATACGCCAACTGTCAATCTAGAATCTTAGCTGATATCACAAAGCATGACCCCACCATGCTACATAGGATACTCCAATGAATTAGGGACCACCATGTCATAGAATCTAGCAGATGGACATACAATTTCCTCTTTCATTCTGATAACTCTGTCACTTCACTATTTCCTTTGGCCAATAGGGAAATGCCATGTGTGCTTACCTGGTAGTGGACCCATCTGCAAAGAAAGGCAACATCATAAAAGAGAATCAACGGTCATCGCAAAAGTGCAAGCCTCTGACAGAACCTTTGCACTTCGTGACAACTGTTGGATCAAGATGGTGTTAGGAGGCTAGGCCTAGGGAAATATTAAGCATTGAGCACTTTAGGAAATAATTAATTCACCGGTCACTTAGACTTAGGAAATATTAAAGGCCGTCGGGGTATAAAACCTTTAGTTGCAAGATCATGTAACATGAAAAAAGTTCATGTGATCATGCAACAAAGGGGAAAACAATTAAGCACATGCAAATTAGGACCTTTAAGTGACCCAAAAAGTTAACTTGAAATTAGAACAAGGCCAGGGAAATACAAAGGGTTTTAAATGTAACGGCTAGTTTTTTGAATTTTCTAAGGTTAGGGCGTATGCCAGAGACCTTAAAAAAATTGTAGAGACCAGGGGAGAAAGCTACAGCCATGAAATTTTTTCATGTGCTAATAGTGGCTCTGTCTGGGGATGTATGCCTCCTGCAGGCATAGCAAGGATCTAGAATCACTGGTTAAAGTAGACCATCCCACTAGAAAAACTTGACAACAGAGAGAAATAGGACCAAAACCCTATAGACTAGGACAAACAAGACAGGGGCAAGCAACCTTACAAAATTTATAGAATGTACAGACCTAACTACCATTCATGGAAATAGAATACCTTCAATTGAAGTATTTCTTCAAGAATTGTCCATGAACTGGCAATTCTTGAACTTCACCATTTAACTCTTTCAGAATGTAAGAATCCTGGCCCCATTTCTCATGAATTAGATATGGCCCTAGCTAGATGGGATCAAATTTACCATGTTTTCCTTTATCCTCCAGTCTAGCATTCCAAATTAACACCAAGTCACCAGGTTCAAACTTTCTTTCAATAGTTTTCTTGTCATACAAATTCTTAACCTGCAACTGCAATTTGGCATTTCTTGCAACTGACTCCCTTCTGGTCTCATCCAACCTAATGAGATCCTCAATTCTCAACTGCATTTCATCATCCATGTCATCATCATATAACTGAACAAATTTATACATTTCCAATAAATTATTCTGAGGCATCCTTGCATGTATTCCATATACTAGGTCAAATGGTGCACAACTAATTGCCCTCTTCACAGTCACCCTATCGGCCTACAGAGCTAATGGAAGCTTTGAATTCCATGCCCTCTTATTCTTTTCAAGAATCCTCTTGAGGATCTTCATCAGGCTCTTATTAGTAGATTCTACCTGACCATTTCCTTGTGGATGATAAGGTGAGGAATTAGAAATCTGAACTCCTAAACCTTTGTAGAACTCCTTGTATTCAACAGACCTGAAGCACATTTCATTATCACTTACTATTCTCTTGGGGCACCCAAACCTTGTAACAATATTATTCAATAGAAAATCAATTACCATCTTACTAGTTGCATTTCTTGTAGGTATAGCCTCTATCCACTTTGTAAAGTAATCAGTGGCGACTAAGATCCATGAGTGTCCTCCACTAGACTTTTTTGGCATCTCCCTTATGAAATCAATTCCCCATTGTTGGAAAGGATCTTGTACTTCTACTAGTTTTAATGGCATGTTACCTAAAAATTTAAGCTTACCAGAGAACCTTTGACAAGCATCACACCTCCTTACCAATTGCTCTGCATCCTTGAAGATTGTGGGCCACCAAAATCCTGCTCTCAAGATCTTATGAGCAGTAGTCTTACCCATGTAATGTCCACCACAAACTCCCTCATGCATTTCCTTTAATAACTTGTTAGCCTGATCCTCATCAACACATTTCAACAGTATGCAATCTAAATTCTTTCTATACAATTTACATTTCACAATTGCATACCTGATGGCCTGTAATTTCAATGTCCTCTTCTTATTGTCATCCATGTTATCTGGACACCTCATATTTCTCAAGTAATAGATAATATCTTGATACCAAACACAATCATCCAAGTCACATGTATAATCAATTTTAGAATGATTTATCTGATTTGCATCAAGATTGGATTGAGCCATCAGTTTTTCCAATCCTTGTCCTCTAACCAATTTAGTGATTTGGATATCAATGTTGAACTCTTGGATCCTATTGATCCATCTACATCTTCACCCAGACATCTCTTTCTATGAGAAAATATGCTTCACAGCTACACTTGGCACGAAAGTAATCACAACTACCCCCATCAAGTAACACCTAAAAGCCTTGACTGCCTTCACAAGTGCATATGCTTGTTTCTCATTTATGTTATACTTCAATTCAGCAACCTGCAAAGATTTACTAAAAAATGCAATAGGCTGCTCAAAACCATTCTTATTCTTTTGTAACAAAACTACAACAATAGTGTGAAAGGATGCAAAGGAAAAGATGTGCATTGGGACATTATAATCAGGTGCCTTAAGCACTGGTGCATCTTTGATAGCCTGCTTGATATTTTTGAAAGCTTCATTAGGCTCACCTTCCCATGTAATAGCAAATCCTTTCTTCAACATCTTAGAAATAGGTCTAGTAACCTCTGCAAAATTTGTCACAAACCTCCTTAAGAAATTGACCTAACCAAAGAAGGACTGAATTCCTTTAACATTCTTTGGTCTCTAAATTTTATCAATAGCTGCTACCCTCTGAAGCTCAATTTTCACTCCTTGCTTCCCAACTAAGTGGCCAAGCAACTTACCTTCAGTGACACCAAAAGCACATTTCCTTGGGTTTAATGAAATGCCATATTCCAAAGCCCTCACAAATATCTTCTCTAAATGAGTACAATGGTCTTCTTTCTTCTTAGAATAGGTAGTTAAATCATCTTGATAGACAACAAGGAAATCATTAATAAAATTTGAAAAGGCAACATCCATGGCCCTCTAAAAAGTAGCACCAGCATTTGTGAGACCAAAAGGCATTCTCACATAAACATATGTCCCCCAAGGTGTAGTGAAAGTGGTCTTGAATTGTTCTGATTCTTTGACAATGACCTGATTGTAACCAGAGAAACCATCCATCATAGACATCAATTTTGATCTAGTCACTCTCTGCAACATAGCTTCCATATTGGGCAGACAATAGTTATCCTTTAATGAGCTGATGTTCAAATTCTTGAAGTCCACACAAAGTCTAATGTCACCATTCTTCTTTCTAATAGGGACAAGATTTGACACCCATGAAGAATGCCTTATAGGCTTGATAATGCCAGCATCTCTTAACTTCATCAATTCTTCTTGCATCTTGGGTGCCAAAGTGAGATTTATAGGCCTTTTTTTTTTCCAGAAAGGTTTAGCATATCCCTTCAATGGAATAATATGCTGAAATAAATCTTCTCTATAAACCTTTAGGTCATCATATGACCATGCAAAAATATGCCTGAATTTTTTTAGTAATTCAATCAGAGATTTTTTCACATTGTGAGACATGTCCCTACCAATGTATACCTTCTTAGGTGCCTCATGTGTTCCAAGATTTATCTCCTCTAGATTAGCATGATCTTCTCTTTTGATATTCTTTTGAACTCTATCCGGGTTATCAAAGACAGTTTCTAAGACAACAAGCCCCTTGGGAACCTTGTTAGTTCTAAGCTGAATAACTTCATTACCAAAGACAACCTCTTTTCCTTCTACTAACTCAACCAAGGATGAACAATCAAGTTCTTGACCATGATACTAATATTCACAACTCATAAACTTCAAGATATCATTATCATCATCAAAAACTTGCCAATTTTCAATATTGTCTGGTACACTAGGCCTAGCCTAAATTTCAACTTTAGAAATACCAGCAAATGTAATATTAGTGGGATTGATCACTATATTGGCTAACAAGTTAGCCATCTTATTGTTACTCCTATCCTTCCACTCAATATTGAAGGCATCAAAATGTTCAATCAAATCCCAAACTGCATTCCTATATTGTTTCAACCTCTTTTTCTTGGAAGCATATACTAACCTGACTTGGGACACCACCAACTCAGAATCACCAACAACACTTAAACACTTAATACCATGTTTTTGTGCCAACCTCAATCCTAACAACAATGCTTCATATTTTGCTATATTGTTGGTACAAAAGAAATTCAATGTGAAGGAAAATTTGTAGGTGTTTCCATTGGGAGAAATAAGTAAAATACCTGCTCTTGCTCCATCCTTGCAATTTGCACCATCAAAGTACATTACCCACAATCACCCTTCACAAAATTAGCACTTACCTCAACAGAGATAGGTGACAAAATAGGTTCCTTTTCAAGTACAGGGATCTCTGCCCTAAAAACATTAATATCAATATCCACAAAACATGTAGTTTCATTATCAATACTTCTCTCAATCATGTGGCATACTCTTGGTTCTCACTCAATCTTGACAAACTGATCATCAATCTTGAAAGTGGCATAAGATAGATCACACTGTAAACTTCCACCCATGGCAACACTCCACCTTCTAGATAGTAGCATCCCATAATGAGGAGGGATTTCCACAACCAAAACACTCATTGTTAACTCTTTCTCTGGATATGCTGCTAGCCTATATGGCATTGCATTGATAGTCCCAATAACTGGTACCTCCCTCTGATCCATTGCACAACATCTACCTTGAATTGTATCAACTTTAAGGCCCAACTTCTCCATGATCTTAAAAGGCATGATAGTATTAGAGGCACCACTATCAATCATACAATTTCTTAACTTCATTCCATTCCCAAGGATACTTAAAAAGAATGGATCAATGTTTTCAAGGCTAGCATTTACAGAACTATCCAAATATATAGGAGGAATTTGAGATACAATTCCCTAAGTAGCAAAACTTTTCAAAGCTTTATCCTAAGATCCATTGCATGCAACATCATTGTTATGAACATTATCTACCCATGCAATAGCTCCATCTTTGTGTTCAAGGATCCTCAACAATTCTGACAATGGAACCTTAATTATAATTTGGGACAATACAAATAACATATCAACAAGAGCAGAGGAAGGAATCTCAATCTGCACTGCCTTAATGTTCTTTTGTTTATCTAATACATTAGGTGTATTGGCCACCCTCATTTTTTCATTCTTAGCCATTGTCTTAACTAGCTTTTCAATCTCATTAGAAAATCTTTCAACTCCAACTCCCTTAGGCTCATAATTCTTACCTTTTACATTCTTGATTTTCACCATGTGATAACCTTTTGATTTGTTCTCATTAGGCTCTCCAAAGTTGGTACTCTTTATAAACATTCCTGCAGCTTTTTCATTTGTATTTCATGCCACCATGCCTCTAGTTTGCACTTGGGAAATCATTTTTGTAGTAATCCTCTCCATCTCTTCTCTAGAAGGTCTTCTTAAAATTACTGGCTTAGAAGAAGAGTTCATATTACATGTTTTATTATCAATATCTTCACTATCAGAAAAAACCTCTTGATGAAAAAGGGCCTGATTGTGTCTCTTCACATTTACATCTGCTTCTTCATCAAAATCAAAATCATCTTCATATCCTAGTTATGAAGAAGCCATGTTGCATCCAACATCATCTTGATCTTCTTCTTGATCTATCTCCTCACTACCACAATCTTGATTTGTAGCCATAGAATGTGCAACCACACAATGTTCTATAGAATGAGGGGACTGGCATGCAACACACCAAAGTATGTCTTCCATGACATTTATTGAAGCTTTTTGTAGAGGGTCAGGGACACCTCTATCATTGTTTCCTCTTGCAGCAAGGACAATAGGCTTGCCATCCTTCCATTGGGTGTTGTAGGGGTAGTTCTGCAATCTATTTTGCTTATTGAAATTGTTGTTGAACTGAGGCCTTTCATTGGTAGGAGCACTAATGTTCCTATTTGTAGGTTCCTTCAAATCCTTCAATGCATTGAGCACCTTATCCAATTTGTCTTCTTCTTGTCTCCTAGCTCCAACATTCCTATCATTTTCTTTTTTGTATTTCTTGTCCCCAAACAACTTTGGATCATCTCTCTTCCCACCCAACTTCCCTGATATCTTGATATTGTTCTCAATATTGATAGCACTCCTAAAAGTATCTCTAAGAGTTCTTGGTTCTTTGTCCCTCAACAAGTATCCCATCTTTCCATCAAATGCATTGAAGTATGTAGTTAGACAAACATTGTCATCTAACCACATAACTTGAAATAACTTTTGCATACCCTTCTAAAATCTAATGTTGAATTCAGCTACAAACTCATTCTAATTTTTCCTTATGGTATTGAATTCATTCAACATGAAACTAGCATTAGGCCTATCACCATACTGCTCTTTAAAACTTATCTCAAAAGAATCCCAAGTATCAATACATTTATTAGGAAGTCTCTTAAACCAATCTCTAGCATCCTCCACCAAAGATTGAACAAATAATTTCATGACTACATCCTCATGCTCTACCTCATAATCATTAAGCATATCAAAAAATAGCCTAAGATGCTCCTCACAACTAATAGCATTATTACCAGAAAACTTAGGTACCTTATCTCTTGTATCATTTGGAAAAGCATTTAGGTAACTAGGAATTCCATCAAAACTAATTTTCCTATAGCCTTCTAATTGCATAGGTCTCCTCTGAAAACTTGAACTAGTGTTAACCCTAGGATCAACATTTGCATTTACATTTCCATCTACTTGTGCATTTGACTGTTGTCTAGGATCAGCACCTATCCTAGCAGATGAAGAAGTAATTGAACTAGTAGCATTACTAAGTGGAATAGTAGTAGTCATAGATGGCATACCTAGTTCAGTAATAGATGGACCGAGAGCATTAGCTGATGAAGCCTTCAAGAACTAGATCTTTCTTCTCTTCTCTGCAATAGAGGCTTCAATTTCAACCCTCTCTAGTTCTCTTGCAAGGTCCTCATCTTCTTTTCTTATTCTTTCTATCTCTATGTCCTTATTTGAATTGGGTGGTGGGACCCCTGGTATTGTCAATGATCTGCTCGTTTGATGTCCCACCATCTTTTGCTTTCCTTTTTCACCAGTGGCAACATCAGGCCTAGTGATCTCATGTCCATCTTTATCTTTAGGGAGGGAAGCATAACTTTGCACTTGTCTGATCACAGGGCCCTCCTTATCAAATTCATGATCTTGCAATAAGCACTCTTGCTCACTCCTTAAAGCTTCAAGGTCACCAAAGACATCATGCTACAAAGTCTTAGGAGTAGAAGCAAGCATCATGTTTCTCTCCTTTATTTCATTAATCTTTCTAAGGAGAGACTGTCTTTCTATTAAAGAATTCACCTTTTCAACCTCTCTCTCCTTTTGTAACCTCTTATGTATGGCATCCTACTCTGCCAACTATAACCTTAGTGAGTTCAAATCATCTGGGTCTATCATAATGTCATCAGAACCTGATGACACATCCATATCAGTGAGATTTTTATATGGGAAGTGGACTTGCCTTGGTCTCATGGGCTCCCTTCTGAAATTATCTTCATCAAGATCTAAATCAACCTCCAAACCCATCTCTCTAGCTTGTTCATCTTGACCTACAGGCAATGGACCCCTATCTTGAAATACAGCCTCTGGGGTATCATAAAATCTATCTTCAAAGCGACCACCATATGATCTATAAACTTTGTCTTGTGAACCTTCCTCACTTGAGGAAACATCTGGTGCTCTACCTTTGGTATTTCTTTATTCTCTTATGGGAGAACTAGTAGACTCACCATTCCTCCTAATCCAACTCTTCTTCTCCTGTCTAGGCAATTGTTCTAGAGTGACCTCTAGATTCTTTCTGACAAAGAACCTAGTATTCCTTCTCTTGTCCATGATTTACAATATGACACTGGTTCTTACCTCTTGAGTCACCACCAACCTAGATGGGAAAACCTTTGAACTAAAAACAACAGGAAAACAAGAGTGCACTTTGAAAACTTTATCTCTAGACTCTCCCTAGTAGAGTCGCCATTTTGTTGGAAGTTCCCTTTGATCTTCAACTTTTAGATTTATACTTTGATGGATAACTTTAATACAACTTTGGCTCTATCACCACTCCAAAGTCCACACAAAGGAGGGCCAATTAACAAGGATCAATAATGAGATCCCCCTACACTTTGAGCTAAGATGCTCAAGCAGGTGTACCCTTTATTCACTTCTTGAAAGAAATCACTAAATGTTATACAAATATACCCCCTACTAACTAATTAAAAGATTTTATCATTTGAATGTGTGTTTATGGTTGATGATAATAAAATGCTTCCAGAGGATGGACCAGTGCCTTAACCTAGGGCAAAGAGTCACCCAATTACATATATCAACTGAAGATCTAAAATCAAACACTCCTGGGCTTAGGATAAGTGCTTTGCCTATTACCCCTCTCCCTCAAACATAAGGACATTAGATTCTTACTTGGTTGTAAACTCACTGAACTCACCCAAAAGACTTTAATCCTAAATTTGTTAGGAACTCAAAGATGACTTCATGATACTCTTTGTTTACCATATGCTAATACACTTTGTGAAATTAACATATATGAGCTCAGAACCGAAACAAGAAGACATACACAAATGCAAGATTGGAACTCAATAGCATTCTCATTAACATATTTAGGATCAATATACAATCAAAACAACACCAAGATAGGAAAAGACCCAAAATCCAGCTCCTCTTTTAGTATGATACCATCAACAACCAGGGACCAAAAAGAAAATTTTTGGAACCCACACTAAGTCAAACATCTTGCAATATATACCCCCTAGTCATCTTGGAAACCCAAAACAGGTTGCAACAAGCTACAGATGACTAGGGTTAGGGTTTCACCCACTAAACCCACTAGAAATAGTCACAAATTTATTTCAGGGGAAGAAACCCTGGCAACTAGGAGAAGACAGAGCTCGAAGTGATTCCAATCATGACAAATCTCATTGAGAAGGTACTGAGAATCACAAAAATGCCCAAAATGTCAACCTGCTTGGTCACTTGCAGCACATCTCTGGCACCAAAAACATAGTTCAAACCCTTGTAGATGAGCATGGAACACCCTAGGCCACACTAGAATAGCAAGTGCCACCAAAAAAATCAAATCCGGCCATGAAAGCATTCAATTTTAGTCCTTCTGGTCGCAGGAAACCCTCTACAAATTCAACTTTGAAATCAAATGGCTACTTTATGGTGCTTGTAGTAAATCGACAGTCTATATTTAAATCTAGATCAACTTTATATCATGACCATTAGATCTCTCTTTTTCGCAGTCTTTATGTCTTAACACAACTGCCACCCTCGGGTTAACTCCTAGCGAACATGCGACAAAGCATTTCTTATTCATGAAATAAAACCTTAACTCACTGTCTAACTCAGTGACTTGGTGACAAAAGGAAAATATTTAACCTTGGTCCCATATTTAGCGAACTGGTAACCAAAGGTTTTCGCCAGTTTGTAGAATATTTTTTACATCTGCCAATTCATTTAGCGACAACACGAACACTTGTTCACTAGATCACCCAAACATTTAGAGTACCACCACCTTTCCACGCGAATAAGCGAAACCCTTGTAATATATCAGAACCACCAAACACTTTATCAGGACCACCAAAAGACTGAGGAAATATACTGGGCCCACATCAAGAAGATCGACGGTTGTCTCATCTTCGCATAGGCCTTCAAGATTCTTTCAGATCATGAGACCACCATCGTATGCGGAATCTTACCCTACCTTGACAACCTTCTGATAGGATATGAAATCAATAGTTGTCTTAAGATTGCAAGTGTCAGAAAAAACCATTCAGATTACACACCGACCGTTGATGCTCTGCAAGTGTCAGAACCCACTGAACCTCAAAAAATTTGGCCCCACTGATAGCATGCCCAGTCACTCTATGTGGACCAATCAAATACCACCAAATCAGCACACCTGGCATCTAGACCCACAACATTTTATCCCCTCTGAGAAATTAGAATCGATGGTTGGTGCATGATCTTAAGCCTGTAACAAATCCCATAAGATCATGCACCTGTCGCTGATTTTATGACAATGTCAAGACCCTCTGACGCATCCAGAAACTAGGTCCCACTAACAAATGTCACTGTGTTATTACATGGATCAATCAAAGACTGCCAATTGTGCCTATGTGTTATTTTGGACCCATCATGAACATTACACTACCTAGAAGATCAGATGGTTGGTACAAGATCTTAAAGGCTCAAAAGATTCTATGTGCGTACACGCCAACCGTCAATCTAGAATCTTAGCTGATATCATAGAGCGTAACCCCACCATGCTACATAGGATACTCCAATGAATCAGGGACTACCATGTCACAGAATCTGGTAGATAGACATACAATTTCCTCATTCATTCTGACAACCCTGCCACTTCACTATTTCTTTTGGCCAATAGGGAAATGCCATGTGTGCTTACCTGGCAGTGGACCCATCTACAAAGAAAGGAAACATCATAAAAGAGAATCAACGGTCATAGAAAAAGTGCAAGCCTCTGACAGAACCTTTGTACTTTTATGACAACCATTGGATCAAGATGGTGTCAGGAGGCCAGGCCCAGGGAAATATTAAGGACTGAGGAATTTAGGAAATAATTAATTTTCCGATCACTTAGACTTAGGAAATATTAAACGCCGCCGGGGTATAAAACCTTTAGTCACAAGATCGCGTAACATGAAAAAATTTCACATGATCATGCGACAAAGGGGACAACAACTAAGCACATGTGAACTAGGACCTTTAAGCAACCCAAAAAGTTAACTTGAAATTAGAACAAGGCCAGGGAAATACAAAGGGTTTTAAATGTAACGGCTAGTTTTTTGAATTTTCTAAGCTTAGGGTTTATGCCAGAGACCTTAAAACAATTGCAAAGACCAGGGGGAAAAAGCTACAGTCATGAAATTTTTGCACATGCTAAAAGATACATTTGAGTACTTGAGGACTAAACTAGGGTTCCATCTCCTATCTATTGGTATCCAAGGTGATTAGGAGGTTGCATCAACCTATACTTTATTAAAATATCAAATGATGTTGATGCATATTATTAACACTTTAGGCTTCCTAAAGGTTGTGAAAGCTAGAACAAAGAATAGTATATATTGGTACATGAAAGTAATTCATCTGAACTGAACACCAAAGATAATATTTTGGCTACTACACAGTTGTTTAATCTTTTTGGTATTGTTGTGAAAGAGAGAGAAGGAATCAATGAAATAAGAATAAAAAAGGGAGAGAAGAACCACAAAAAATATCAAATCCATAGGGAGAGACTGCATGAAATTTTGGATTAAACGTATTAAATAGACAAGCTAGGGAGAGCTTATCGAGCTACAAAATTTATCTATAGAGTTGTAGTATAGCTGTTTGGTATTCTATGGCATATTTCATATTGTGTTTCCATCAATGCCAAAGGGAGAGATTGATGACCTACACCTGATTGAATATGTTGATAAAATGAATGGACAATTGAAAGATAGTGATTAGAGATCAGTGAACCACTACATTGATATGTAAGGTAATTAAATTAGTCAATGTATTGGCATTTATGCCAACTAGTTTTGACTATACTTATCATGATAGTTACAAACATCTGAAGAAGAGAAAATGGTAAAGGAATGAAATATCTACATGAAGATGAGATGGATATTGAAAGATATGGATAAGGTATACATTGGGTAACTTATTGATGATTCTATGGCATCATGTTGTTGACTTGATTGTATTACATGAATTTGTTGTGTATTGAAGACCAGAACTAAATAAGTTAATGTGGTCGATAATTGAAGATTTTTGTATACACCAAGCTAGTCTAGTGTATACAGAGTAACAATAATAATCGAGTTAGTTATCACTGACACATTCTATATTGACCGAGTAAGAGAAACAAATAAAGTTTATAACAACCAATTGAATTGATGATTTGGACAATTGCTTATGATTCTAAGGTAGAAGATAAAGTTTTTTATGATGATCTAACGAGTGAAAAAAATCAAGATTGATCAAATGGAAGAGGATGAAATGTGTTGGAGATACATCTACCAAGGAATCTTGAAGGGAAAAGAGAACGATGGATATTAAGAGGCAAAATCTAACAGATGAAAAGAAAATGGTTTATGAAGTCTATTTAAAGAGACACAAGATTCATTATTGCATCTGGAGCTTACTAACACTACAGTAGAATTTGCATGAAAGGACTATTTTTATGCACCACTGATCAAATTGGTTACAGATAGAACCGAGTTGAATGACAGACATTACCTTGCTTCAGGGAATTATTCACCGAGTTGAACAAGTTGGAGGATATGAAGGATTGAAGTGAATATTGATCACATGAGGTATTTTGAGATTAGTATAGATCTGAAAATCTACAAGTCTTAGTTGTATTTGAATCAAATCATTACTATATCAGTTTAACCATTGTTACAGTGAAATCTATTAACTGAGTGGACCTAACAGTCATTTTGTATTTCAATATGACATTCAATGAATCTTGATTATTTTCTTTTTGACCCCATAGTGAATGTTGGTCAAGGGATAATTGTTAGTGATAAATCCTCTAACCAAGTCACACTTTACAATGTGTTTTGTAACCTTCGATAAGGTTGGTTACTAACCGAGCTCACTTCAGAAGAGTGAATTATTTTGGGTTACCGGTGCTAGGTAGTTTTTCCCCTACCAGGGTTTCCACGTTAAAAATCTATGTGTTATGTGTATTTGATGTGATTGGATTATTATTTTACTTTACACATTTCATAACTAGTCAGATCGGTAAACACAGTATTGAGTTGACTGTCAATCAGTAGATGAAGAGAAAGTTATTATTGATATCTTACCAAGTTGATAATTTGTTTGAAAAGATTGAATATATACATCTGGGAGATTGTGACTATAGGATAAATGGAACTAACTGATTCACCCTCCTCTTAGTTATCTAACACTTTTAGCTAGGAATAAAATGAGCCATTTTAGAAAATCTATCAAATACAAAAAAAATAGAATCATTAAATCTCTATGTTTGAGGAAACCATCAAACTAAGTCCATACTAATATGTTCCCATGACCTCTGTTGTATCGGTAACTTGGTTGATACAACTTAGTATTTCATCCCCTTTGCATGCTGGCATATTCTACATGCTTGAACCATCTTCCTCACATCAGTTATCATCCCTGGTCAATAATAAATTTCACTTAGTAGAGATATGGTTTTATCTATGCCAAAATGTCTATCCAATCCACCATATTTCTTATTTCTTATCAAATTATCCCTCATGGAACCTTCAAGTATGTACAATCTCTTGACTAAAAAAATCTAAACATTGACTTTGATCCACTTCAACTAGATTCTTACATGCTACTCATGAAAATTTTAATTATGGATATTGTTCATAAAAATCACTCAAAGAAAAAAATCCAACAACATTCACTTTAAGCTCATTTAAAAACAATATCCTTCTACTTAGTCCATAAACAAATTAAATAGATTACCACTTTTATCTTTAAAACAAAAGAAAAGGTTTGAACAAATTCAACCCATTTTATATGCCTCTAGTTTAGACTACCTTGGATATTACTGAATTCCAATACATGTGATGATCCTTGTACAACATCAACTATTTTGGTAACATATAATGTCTTCACTTCTTGAGTGACTGTATAATTGCATAAAATTCTCGATCATATACAAAATATATTAACTTTTTCTTCATTCAAATTTTCACTAAAATATGTTATTGGTATGTCCTCTTCACTAATAAATCCTCTTTTTTCTATTCCACTTGCATCATAGTCAACTTTGAATACCTTTCCAAGGTCTAGTAGTGCCAACACTGGCTACTCTATCACTTTTTTTCTAAAATGACTAAAAAATCTTCTTTGCTTCTGATGTCCACTTTAAGTCTTTCCTTTCTCCCTTCATTTTTTCTATTAAGGGAGCACATATCCCACTGAAATTTCTTATGAACTTCCTATAGAAGCTTTCCAACCCATGAAAACTATGGAATTCAAACATACTTTTTGGATATGGCCAATCAACAATGGCCTTCACATTTTTTGGATCTAATTTTAGTCCTTCTTCTAAAAATCCAAATCCAAAATAATCTAATTCATTTATCATGAAAGAGTTTTATTTTTCAAATTCACCATTACTTTTTCCTCTTTGGTTTGTATCCCATTTGGCATTGGCTAAAAACTAGAAGCAACAAAAAACTCCCTCTCTCTTCAAGTCCTACAAGATTTTGTTTTGTAAAAACTTAAAAAAAACTCTTGGACTTCCTTCAACATATTCTTATTTATTCTTAATGGGTTTTAAAACATATTTTTTTCCATCTTTCTTGATAGTATATATGTATTTTTTTTTCCATCATGAACAACCTACCTATCATATTGCCATGGACTATCCAACAAGATGTAACATGCATCTATGGGTATTATATCACATAATATTTCATCCTTATAGTTACCAATATGAAAATTAACCAAATATTATACTCTTACTAACATTTGATGCTCTTTTTGCACCCATAAAATTTTTTATGGGCTTCCATGTTTTAATCATTTCAACTTCAACTTCCTTACCATTTCTTCAGACATAATACTATCTATGTTACCACTATCTACAATTAATGTACAATATTTTACACTAGACTTACATCTAGTTCTTAATAAATTTCTCCTTTGAATCGCTTTAGCTTCTACCTTCTCTAGATTTAAAAAAACCTATCTCATCATTAAATATTTTCCATCCTCTGGATTCTCTACTTGTCTTGAATTTTCTGCAACTTCATCCTCTATTTGAGCCACATGAAATCTAGAATATTTTCATTTACATCCACCTTTCTATATGTATGGACATTCAAAGGCTCTATGTATTATTTATCCACATTGGTAGCATCTACCATTTAAGTATCTTCCTCTTCCTCTTCTAAAATTTTCACGCGCTTTGAAAGATTCTCGTCTTCCTCTAAAATCTTCCCCACCTCTTATTTCTTGAGTATATGAACTCACCTAAGAGGTATGAGCTTCATCTTGCTTCGTATAATTTCCTCTTCCACCACTATTTTGACCTCTAACATGTGTATTTATACATCTTCTTCTATTATTGTTTTGTTATTTTCTATTCAATTTATCTTCAGCCTTCAAAGCATATTGATAGGCCTCTTCAATATTATGTAGCTTTAATAAACTGATGCAGGAGCATCCTAGGATTCTTGGCAATCCTGTATCAACTAAAAATATGTTTGTCTTTGAAGGTAGATTGTTAGTTTTGATCTTGGTTTGGAGAGTTCTTGCTCGGTTTGGGAGACTGGTTGCTTGGTTTATGTGGTTACCGGGGTTCTCGATCTCCAAAGGCCACTTGGTAACTGAAGGCATTACTTTCCTAGTGCTCGATAATTACTATGTTGCTCAGTCATTCCTGGCTTGGTCGGTTGATTGGCACTTAGTTATTTCCTCTATTGCACGGTGCTCTTGCTTACTGACTAGATTATTTGGATGAATCAGCTTGGCCGACTGGTGCATTTAATTTGGGTCACACTCCTCGAGTTATGGGTTGACCGTTGGACGTGTGGGGACCTAGATCTGGTGTGTCGCATTCTTCTATGCAGATCTAATGACTGTTGGGGCCATATTTTGAAGAGTTTATTTATTTTGTGAGGCTATGTGAGAGCCGACTGGTGTTTTAGCATTTATTATTTGTTTTTAGAGATTTATTGTTTCATCATCTGATTTATGGATGGGAATCAATATTTATAGGATACTTCGATAGTTGTTTAAGAATGAGATTGTTGGTTGGAAGGTTAGTAGCCTATGAGCTTAGGAGTAGGAAGATTGCTTGGAAGTTTGAGTACAAGTTTAGATCTTTCTTGGGTGCCTACCAGTGTGCTGCCTATTGCAGACCTGGACTAGCTGGATGCTGATGTTGGGGAAAAGATTTAGATCCTATGAGATCTTGTAAACTGTTACTTGCTTTGAATTGGCCATAATCGGGAAGGCCTTACAACCTAGCACATTGCATGTAATTGGTATTTTGATGAATAGAGACTTCTATTTTATATCAGATCTATTGTTTGTATTGTGTATTTCCACTGCATATTGGTTTGTCTGTAAGGTCGGTCAATCCTTAATTGGATCCACCCACCTTGACTACATTAGGTGGTATCAGAATGAAGTTTGTTCCTTTTTGAGAAAAGTCTGTTCCTATTGGATCCGAGTGGATCTTGTGTATCTATATCTCAATTTGAAGATGCCTCCAAGGAGAAATTGTGAGATCTCTAAAGAAGAAGAAACTACTAGTGAATTTTGTCGTGATGATTTTAGGGCTTTCTATAAACAAGTGCAAGACCTACAAGAAGAATTGAGAAAGAAGAAGCCTACCTTGAAAGAGGATAGTGATGATGAATCTGAGGAAGATCATTTCGAAGAAGCTGTAGAAGAAGCTAGAGATTTAGAGGAGAATCGAATTCTGAAAGCAATGTCTAAGATTGGGAAGAGACCTAAGATTGAAGTTTTTGCATTTTTTGGAAGCCTTAGGCTCAAAGAATTGATTGATTGGATCAATGAGATTGATGAATAATTTGAGTATGGAGAAATAGAAGATCCTAATAGGGTTAGATTTGCAAAGACTAAGTTGAAGGGTCATGCAAATATTTGGTAGAGAGAAGTTCAGTTAGAAAGAGGTAGAAGAGGAAAAGAAAAGATCACTAAGTGGAATTGAATGGTTGACAAGCTGAAGAAGAAATTCATTTCGGTGTATTATGAATTGGAAATTTTTAATAAGATGCAAACCTTGCAGCATACTAACAAATCAGTATAAGAGTATACCGAGGAGTTCTATAGAATCCTGATTAGAACTGGTCATTTTGAAGCTAATAAAGAAAAGGTTGCTAGGTATGTCTATGGTTTGAGACCTACTATTCTGGAAGAGTTACTTATTGTGCAGATGAAAACAATCAGTGATGCTTATCAGATGGCATTAAAGATTAAAGAGAAGTTGAATAGGAAGTATGAAGGAAAGAAGAATAGTAAGAACTAAGGTGGTAAGATTGGTGAGGCTATTGTTGAGAGTAGTGTGACAAAGAACCCTAAGCCTAATGTGGGATCTGGAAGTGGTTAAGTTACTAGGAATGCTGGATAGAGAGGAAGGTGGAAGAATGAGTTCACTAGTACTTGTTATAACTCTGGTGAAGCTGGTCATAGAAGTTGGTAGTGTCCTAAGATAAGAGTTGCATTAATTGCTGAAGAAAAAATTGAGAATGTTCCTGAGAAAGGTGAATGTCTTGTCACTAGGAGATTGGTTGCATGTGTCTGTGAACTGGTGTAGAGGAGGAATTTGTTCATAACCAGATGCAAGTGCAAAGATAAGGTATGTAATGTCTTAGTTGATGGTGGCAGTTCTAAGAATTTTGTTTCAGATGAAATGGTTAGTAAGTTGAATTTGGAAAGAAGGAAGCATCCTAATCCTTATCTAACGTTAGAGTTGAAGAACAATGCTTGGTTAAGTTTTAGATTGGCTCTTTCCATGATGAGATATTATGTGATGTGTTACCTATGGATGTCTATCATTTTTTGCTCGATAGACCTTGGTAGTTTGATATAAATGTTTTATTTTATGGTCATGCTAATACCTATGTGGTTAGGGATGAGGGAGCTTAGCATAAGCTGATACCTTTACAGGAGACAAGGGTTAAGGGATGTGGAGTTATTAGGTTTTTTCCTTATGAAAAACCTCAGGAGTAGAAGGTTCATGAACCTATTCCTGTTAGATCTAGTTTGGATGGGAAAGAGAATGAGATCTCTAAAGAGTTTGTTGAGATTAAGAAGCACATGGTTTTGTTGGTAGAGATGGTTCAGTAGATGGTGACATTTATGACACAAAGAGATGCAGATGATACTGAGTTGTTTGAGAAGTCTGAGATGGATGAACCTTACTAAGGCACTGAGGTGGTCGGTAGTGGTCAAAGTTGATTGCTATTTGTTACCAACCGAAGGGATAAGCAAAGTGAAAAGTAGAAGGAATTTCTACTTGAGACAGTGAATGAAGTGAAGACTACTTGGGGTGAAGGACAAGAAGAAATTTGGGTGAAGAAAAGATTTGGCATACCTATTCTTATTCCCTTGAGACATTCTTGATTTCCTTATAAGAAAATTTTTTTGACCTGGGGTGTCTGACGCAGGAGCATCCTAGGATTCTTGGCAATCCTGCATCAACCAAAAATATGTTTGTCTTTGAAGATAGATTGTTAGTTTTGATCTTTGTTTGGAGGGTTCTTTCTTGGTTAGGGAGACTGGTTTCTTAGTTTATGTGGTTATTGAGGTGCTCAGTCTCCAAAGGCCACTCGATAAGTAAAGGCATCAGTTTGCTAGTGCTCAGTAATTAATGTGTTTCTTGATTATGCCTAGCTTGGTCAGTTGACTGGCACTCAGTTATTTCCTTTGTTGCTCAGTGTTCTTGCTTACCGACTAGATTATTTGGATGAATCATCTGGGCTGACCGGTGCATTTAATTTGGGTCACGCTCCTTGAGTTATGGGTTGACCGTTGGATGTGTGGGGACCTATATCTGGCATGTTGCATTCTTCTATGCAGATATGATGACCGTTGGGGCCATCTTTTGAAGAGTTTATTTATTTTGTGAGGCTATGTGGGAGCCGACTGATGTTTTAGCATTTATTATTTTTTTTTTAGATTTCTTGTTTCATCAGCCGACTTGTGGCTGGGAATCAGTATTTATAGGATGCTTGGATAGTTGTTTAAGGATGAGATTGTTGATTGGAAGGTTAGTAGCCTATGAGCTTAGGAGCAAGAAGATTGCTTGGAAGTTTGAGTACAAGTTTAGATCTTTCCTGGGTGCCTACCAGAGTCCTGCCTATTGCAGACCTAGACTAGCTGGATGTTGATGTTGGGGAAAAGATTCAAATCCCATGAGATCTTGTAAATTGTTGCTTGCTTTGAATTGGTCATAACCGGGAAGGCCTTACAGCTTGGCACATTGCATGTAATTGGTATTTTGATGAATAGAGACTTCTATTTCATATTAGATATGTTGTTTGTATTGTGTATTTCCACTACATATTGGTTTGGCTCCAAGGTCGGTCAGTCCTTAATTGGATCCACCCACCTTGACTACATCATAAATGTATTTCAACTTGTCTTGACATATGAAAACCATTCAAATACATTGAAAATTTATCTACATCATCTTCAATATGGATTTATCATATCATCAATCGATAAAATTATTCTATGTACTACTTGACACTTTTTTAGAACTCTTTGTTTCAAATTTTGCAATTTTCAAAAGTTATATAATAGTTTGCTAGAAAAATGTGTGCCTTCACTTTTGTTACCATTCTATCCCATGATTTTATTTTATCTCTATCTCTTTGTTTTATATTAGTTTTTAAGGGATCTCACCAAATGGATGAATGAATTTTCCACTTTGTACATGTATACTTCACTTTTTTATCTTCTTCTATACTTTTAAATTCAAAATATTTCTCCATTTCGGAGACCTAATCCTATAATTCATCTAGAATCAAATTATATTTATAGTTTGGAGGTTCAAACAGGTCTTGGGTTTACTCTATTTATGGCTTGAATAAACCTTTCCTCTCCTTGTTCATGTCGAGGTTTTGTTTCTTCTTCTACTACCTCAACTTGTTCATCTTCTTCATCACTCGCATATTCAACATTAATACCTCTACACTATGATTTTTTAGTCACTTCTAGCATGGATGTTATTTCTCTTAACATCTCCATCATGATGAGGTTTACACTTCTTAGTTTTCCTCTTCCCCTACCATGTCCTCTTTGTGTCATTTAACAAAAATTCTTTTCAGTTGTAGGTCTACTCTTTCCTCTTCTTATCCACAACAAAAACTCAATCAAAACTTCTTCATTTTGATACCATTAATTATCTTCAAACCTACCATGACACCACTTGGAAAATTTGTGCCTGGGGATATGTCCAAACATGGAACAATAAATCAAAAATAAATTGCAGTAATTATTTAAATTTCAATAACAGACAAAAGCTTGAATCGCAACCTATGAAAGATGAAGAAACATTTTTCATCCCAAGAAAACTAAATATTTTTCCTCCAAAAATAAAAACAACCAAATAACTCTATAAAAGAACCCACTTTCATTTGAATTCAAATACATATATACATAATGAGGTAAATGTATAGTCAAGAGGAGGAAAATGAATAGTCTTTCTATATTTAAATTGAAGAGTTGGAAAGAAATCCAAAAACCACAAATAATACAAGTTTAATATATATTTGTTATTTTCTAATTTTAATCCATTGGTAGTGTTGGACAACATATAACAACTTCTAGTTACTCTAAATAACTCCTAATGGTTCCCAAAAACTCTAGACAATATAGCTTTAAAAATATTCTAGATTGTATGTAGATCATTAATTATATTGACTCTTAATATCTCTTCAAACCTCTTGATTACTAATGAAGGCTCTTAATTTATCCTAACAATTGAATCTATAAAAAATAAAAATTATATAACTAGCCTGAATTTTAATTTAATGATGAGAATTGCACACACACCCCAATGCTCCCACATCAGAATAGAAGAACTATCATTTATAGATATTTTTAATTTTCTTAAGAATAACTACCTCCCTTGGGATATAAATAGGTTGTTCAAAGTGAAAACAAGTATCATGGTGTGTCAAAAAGGAGGAAATGGTTTAGGAGGAAAGTTCACGAACACTAGCATGATGTCAATAGTGGTGGTGATGCAAGGCAGGGATGAAAGAGGGGCCAAATGATGGCACACCCTAATGATCCAATCCTACAACACACACGCAGAAGCAACAAAACAATAGGAGTGAGAGAGAGAATGCCAGATCTGTCATAAATTATCATCAATTTGAATCATACATGCCGAGTTGTAAGGCCTTCCCAGTTAGGGCTTGATATTACAATGAATTACAGAAGTCCTCAAACATGCAAGGTGTTGGCATTAAGTATGTTTGTCATTAGTGACAACACTTATTCAGACTCTGCATGTTTACTGAGCAGAATAGTGTTTACCGAGAAGAATAATGTTTACCGAGTAGAACAGTGTTTACCGAGCATAACACTACTTACCTAGCTTTGTAGTGCTTACCGAGTTATCATAACCAAGTAATGAGATGAGAAGTGTTTACCGAGTGCTAGCATGATAAACAGGGAATTCAATCTCTACCAAGTGACACCATATCTACCAAGTCTCCAGTATATACCGAGTTTGAAACTACAACCGAGTGGTTAGTATGGACCATGCCTCCACTTCTACCAAGTGCATGACGATGTCGAGTAATGCAGTGGATGCCGAGTATTAAAAAGTCACTGAGTTAGTTTGCAGTAACCGAGTCACTATATTTGGGCCGACTTAGTAATATTTGTGTTTGCTTGTTTAGAGCTGACTTTTTAATTATTCTATAATTATTTTGATCGATATATAAAATGTGTTCTGTATCATATCAAAAGTGTGACAGTGAAAAGAAAAAAAGAGAAGGAAGGCAGAGATAAGTGAATTACAAGGGATATAACAGTATAAGGAGTAGCAGAGACACATCCATCATAGAAGGTGATCAGTACATCAGAGAACCTCAATCAGCAAGTACAGTTGCAAGTAAGAGATCTACTATTTCATCCTAACATGTGAATCAGCCCCAAATCCTTTAACCGAGTAGACTTAACAGTTTTTGTAAAATCTCTTAACCGAGTGCATACTTCACTGTATGTTTTTAAATGCTCCAACAAGGTGGACCTAGTAGTCTTTATTGCTTCTAACAAGGCAGATCATTAGAAGTGATCATTGTAAGCCTTAACCGGAAAACTTTATACTGCAGCATTGAAGTTTTGTGGGTTTCATCCCCACCCTAGTTTTACTTTCTATTTGGAAGGTTTCTGGGTCATCAATCTCTGTGTTCAAGTGTTATGAATGTTTTATTCTTTCTCTTACTCATGCATACAGTTAGCTTATCACTCTAATGTCATTGAGAAAATGGTTGAGATCTAAAATTTGTAAAAGTTTTGAAGTTACTGATTCACCCCTCCCCTCTCAGTAACCTAGCTAGTCTTGAATATTTCCAACAATTGGTATCAGAGCGTTGTGGTTCTCAGAATAAATTTTGACAACTTGAGAAAAGATTCAGGACAATGGAGATATTTAGACTTAACAAAGTAATTGAGAATGAAAAGCTAGATCTAGAAATGGCCATAACTCAACTCAAGGAAGCAAAAGAGCATCTTTCCCTTTCCCTAAAAAGAAGGAAGGAACTTGCAAATTAGATGAATGACCACCAGTATGTTGAAGAAAAGATTGAAGATTTTTTCCCTTCAAGTAGCTCAGATGAAGCAAACAATGAAGCAAAAGAACTTCTAGAAAAGAATGAATCTCTGCAAAAAGAAGTAAGAAATTTGAAAAGAGAACAGGAAATTTAGTCAACAAGATTCTGTGAAATCTTGGAACAAAGAAACAAGATGAAAGATGAAATAGATGGAAAGAACAATGAAATCCAGAATCAAACCCTTCAGCTAGAAAACCTTATTAATCAAGTCGCCAACGCAAATGAAGAAATCTTGACTCTAAGATCAGAAAATGAAAATATAAGAGAGGAACTAAAATCTAAAAAGAAAATCAATTTAAGATTGATGAGTGACCTGAATACTGAAAAGAAAATCAATGAAAGAATGTTGAAATCTCAAGAAGATATGAATCAGGTGTATGAACAAAACCTTCATAGGCAAAAAGGAAAAGCAGGACTTGGATAAAAAGAAGAAGGTGAATCTTCCAAACAAGGTACTCAAATGAATCAGAAACCTACTTGTAATCACGGTGAAAAAATTGGTCATACTTCAAACAAATGTTGGAGCAATGGAAAAGAAAAATTCAATGGAAAATGCTACAAATGAAATCAACATGGTCATAAAGCAAATGAATGCAAGGAGAAACCAAGATTTGAAGGCAAATGTCACAAATGTAACAAACAAGGTCACAAGGCATCAGAATGCAGAACTAAAACACCCAATCCAGTAGAACAAATTATGAAAGAAATATTTGGTTGGGATTACAACACTTGGTGTAGATGTCATTATTGTGGAGAATATGGACACATTGGCATGAATTGTGTAAGGCATCACTTGAGAAAAAGGGATACTACAATAAGATGTTATAAATGCACTAAGCTTGGTCACATAGCTAAAAATTGCATGAACTTAGGCAAAGTTGAAGATGAAAAGAAAGAAAAAGCAGATAGCATCAGGAAGTAGATGAGACAATAATGGATCCCTAAACCTACCGAGCAAACCAGTCCAAGTAATGAAGTCACTCATGAAGGGAGTGGCTCTATCAATTCTAACTAAGTCTCCAAGAAAGCACTAGAACTGTATCCTCATAGACATATTCCAAACAGTTCCTGAATTAAAAAAAAAGGAAAGGTCCAAATCAGTATGCAAGATATAGAAGGATCAGAGGAAGGTCAGTATCAGTTTCGACTGAGCAAGGTAGGGAGTAACACAATTTTATTTGGTTACCAAGTAAGGTCGGAATAGTATGTTCTCTAAGTTGCGGAACCTTCACCAAGCAATTAATGCTTAGTGGATGACAGTCTGTCAAATTCTAAACCCTAATTCCTATGGAGCATTAATGACAAATTTTTTGACAAAAAGCATGAAATCAAATTCATTCTTCACCATGAATATCAGCATATTGAGTAGAAAAATTTCCAAGTGCAGTCAATTGATTCAAAGAAAAATTTTAAGGCATAAATTTTTTGAAGAGCTACCATGGCATCATCTAGCACCAAAGTAAAGAAAGGTTTGGAAATGTTAATTCATGGAGAATGGAAAGCACCGAATTTCAAACTCGTGCCCATGATTGTAGAAACCCTAGATCCGAGTGGAGATTAGTCTCAAATTCCTCCAAAGGTACTTCTTGTAAATGACATTTGTAGTCATTTTAGAGGTACAATTCAAGAGCTTGGAACCCTAGAGATAGATGTTGTTCGTGATGAACTATGTATTGATGGTGTTCTCAAACCGGAACATAAACATTTGGAAGATAAGGGTTTGACACATATCACCCACTTGCCTCAGAGTTTCCAGATAAAATGGATAAGATATATCCTAAGCCGAGTGCATGAAGGTAAAATTTGGCTTGAGCAACTAGTGGAAATATCAAAGAAGATGATTCATCGAATCACTGGTCTTCCCATGCTTTCCAAGGCAAAATCTACAAAAACCCTAGGTCGGGTAGAGCTGGAAAAGAAAACCCTAGCCGAATGGGATGGTAGAGGTATGAGAATAAATAGCATTACTGATGTAGAACTAAAGTTTGGCACATATGTAATAGCTCACAAGATATACAGTTCAAGTTGGCAGAATAGTGTTCCGTATGAAGCAGTTGACCTAGCCTATAAAATTGTGAAGAACAATCTGTCATTTGACCTAGCAAATCTATTATTGAAACAATTCAACAAGAATATGGAGAGCATCCAAACCTCAAAGAACAATCCATGTAAGTTTGGCTCATTGTTGGTTTGTTTATTTTTATATGCTCAAAAGCTTTTCCCATCAAAAGGTTTGGTAAAATGGAGAAAGGATGTGCCTATTCTTTATCAGATAAATGAGTATATTACAGAAATGGGTGAGAATTTTACAAGCATAATGGATAAATATTTTGAATCCTTTAAGGAGAAGATGAATAGCAGATTCTGGATTCCACAAAAGTTGGTGGAAGATTATAAAGTTGATGTTTGTTTTATGGTTGATTGTGATAGAGTGTATATCTAGGCAATAAGGCCCAAGATTGTATGGGTGAAACCTCTTCCTTATGAGGTAAACATTGATGAGACAAAGGATATAATTGAAGCCCTAGTAAATCAACCCGTTGATCCAAAGGCTCCATACTTTGGAACGTATGATGAAGCTAAGGTAAGAATTGAGCTAAGCATAAAGCTTCCACAGGTGGTTAACAAAGGCAGAAAGAGGATGGCCAAGATGCAATCTAGCACACCTCTAATGTTAACTGAGGACAAAGGAGAGGATACTGTAGAAGAAGAAGAAAAGGATGAGAGTAAAGAAGAAAAAGTGCCTGTAAAGAAGAAAGGAAAGGCAACTATCACCAAGGAACCCAAGCAACCCACTGCAGTATTCACAAGGAAAAGATCAAGGGACAAGGCAGGTAAGATCAAGGATGATATAGTACTCAAAAGGCCTCCTCCCTCATTTGAAGAAAAGATAAAGGATTTGAGAGAAGGATCTGGAATTGCAAATTTCAAATCTTTCAAATATGAAACAAGGTCAGAGGCAGAGCAGCAGGAAATTGAAGATGCTATAATTGAGAAAATGGGTAGATGGAAATACTCACCTGAAGAAATTGCTTCTCAAATCCCAAGAGCCTTATTAAATCCAATCAAGATGAGATGGTCCAATGCAAGGCAAACTGTCAAGGACATCTTTGCTCAAACCTTAAGGCAATTAATGCCAAGTTTGAAAAATGTTGAAATAAATAAGGCATTGATAGAAAATGAGTCCAAGATGACATTAAAATTCAATAGTTGCTTAATTTTGATCAAGGATATAGAGTCAGTTGTGAAGAGTGCAGAATCTACTTGGAAAAACATTTATCATCTTCACAAATCAAGTACTAAAACTGTGATAATTAAAGATATTGAAGATGACAGTGATGAAGAAGACAAAGAAGGAATTCAGATTGATATTGTTGAGAAAGAAGAAGCAAGTAATGAAGCTACCAAGGAAGCTGAGAAGAATGTTGAGGAAGATGATCCAGTTCAGATAGCTGCAGAGGTAATTGCCTCACTTCCCCACTCTCCAGTAAAAATTGCTACATCTAACCTAGAGAAAACTTCAAGTGTGATTGTGACAACTCCCTCAGATACATCAAATGTCCAATCATCACTAGAAAATCTCAATGTATCAATAACAGAAGTGGCTACCACTTCATCTACTGAGCTTTAGCCTCCCTCTTCCACCGAGTTGTAGTCTTCTGTACTTTCTTCAATTTTGAGTTTTTTAGCAGCAAGTACTTCAACTTTAGATACCTTAGTAAGTACTCCAGTTGTAAATACTTCATTTTTTGGTATTCCAGTTAGCATCCCATCAGTTAGAAGTTTATCAGTTTTCACTACAAGTCCTACTATGTCTACAATAATTTCTACTACAAAGGCATTAAGTATAAAGACTCAACCGAGCACAAAATTTTTGAGTAAGAGTGTAGTAGAAGGTATAGATTTAGATGAGGAGATAGAAATTCCCCAATTGGATTTTGCAAACCTCACTACAGATAAAATGCAAATAGTTGGTGAACTCCTCTAGAAGAAAGCAAAACAGAAGAAATTTAAAGAAGAAAGAGAGAAGGAATTTAAGATCATTGAGGATGCCAAAAACATTTTGACAGAAGCTATAGGTGTTGAAGTTGATTCCTCTCAACACATTTGTTGCAATTGGCAGAAGTAGTTAACAAGTTCAATGATGATTCCTTTGGAACAAATAAGTTACTTGAGAAGGCTAAGAAGAAGTTTGATAATAGAGTGCTTGAGCACATTGCTCAACAAATAGCTATTAATCAGGTAGGATTATCTTCAGTTTTGACTAGTATTGAGTCCTCCGATTCTCAGGTAACATCTCTTTTTGTCAAAATCTATAATATTACCGAGTTCTCAAAGGAGATCAAAGATAAAATAAATAAGATTGATGAGGATCTAAAGGTTAGTGCACAAAAGTTGCAACTTGAACCTAGTTCAAGCTCTGCACATCATATGACAGTCAGATTCCTATCTGATAAACAGTCAGAATTATTGAGAGAAGATGCAAGGATCAGATCAACATTAATAGATATTCAGAACATGATCCTTCCCATCATGGATACAATGCAAAAGCATATTGCTTACTCAAAAACATTGATCCATGACAATCAGTTTTCAATTGTAGATCACATGATTGAACTCTCTGCAGAAGTCCAAGTTGCACTCCATACATGCAACATTCTGCAAGAGAATTGGGATAGAACTCTAGCATTGATAAATAAGGTACATTCTAATTTTCTCTCACATTTTGGCATCTCTATGTAAAATATTTGTATATACACCTTTGGCATTATTTTCAAAAAGGGGGAGAACGTATATAAGATATATCATATATGAAAGGGGGAGAAAGTATAAATAGGAAGTATAAGGTGATACAAGATATTTGTAAATATACTATATGGGGGAGATATGAAAGGTATATAAAATAGTATGACAAAGATAAATCTTGAAAAAAAATAAAATAAAAAGAAGAGACAGATTCAGCATATTTTTTTTTGGGCAATAAGTGTTTTTGTCACTAATGCCAAAGGAGGAGATTGTTGGCATTAAGTATGTTTGTCATTAGTGACAACACTTATTTAGACTCTATGTGTTTACTAAGCAGAACAGTGTTTACCGAGCAGAATAGTGTTTACCAAGCAGAACAGTGTTTACCGAGCATAACAGTGCTTACCAAGCTTCACAGTCCTTACCGAGTTATCATCACCAAGTAATGAGATGAGCAGTGTTTACTGAGTGCCAGCACGGTAAACAGGGAATTCAGTCTCTACTGAGTGACACCATATCTACCGAGTCTCCAGTATATACTGAGTTTGAAACTACAACCGAGTGGTTAGTATGGACCGTGCCTCCACTTCTACCAAGTGCATGATGATGCTGAGTAATGCAGTGGATGTCAAGTATCAGAAAGTCACCGAGTTAGTTTGCAGTAACCGAGTCACTATATTTGGGCCGACTTAGTAATATTTGTGTTTTCTTGTTTAGAGCCAACTTTGTAATTATTCTGTAATTATTTTGATCGATATGTAAAATGTGTTCTGTATCATATCAAAAGTGTGATAGTGAAAAGAAAAAAAGAGAAGGAAGGCAGAGATAAGGGAATTATAAGGGATATAACAGTATAAGGAGTAGCAAAGACACATCCATCACAGAAGGTGATCAGTACATTAGAGAATCTCAATCAACAAGTACAGTTGCAAGTAAGAGATCTACTGTTTCATCCTAACAGGTGAATCAGCCCCAAATCCTTTAACTGGGTAGACTTAACAGTCTTTGTAAAATCTCTCAACTGAGTGCATGCTTCACTATATGTTTGTAAATCCTCTAACAAGGTGGACCTAGCAATCCTTATTGCTCCTAACAGGGCAGATCATCAGAAGTGATCATTGTAAGCCTTAACTGGCAAACTTTATACTGTAGCATTGAAGTTTTGTGGGTTTCATCCCCACCCCAGTTTTACTTTCTATTTGGAAGGTTTCTGGGTCATCAATCTCTATGTTCAAGTGTTATGAATGTTTTATTCTTTCTCTTACTCATGCATGCAGTTAGCTTATCAATCTAATGTCATTGAGAAAATGGTTGAGATCTAAAATTTGTAAAAGTTTTGAAGTTACTGATTCACCCCTCCCCTCTTAGTAACCTAGCTAGTCTTGAATATTTCCCATAGCGAGGATCTGCTACAAATCTCTAATCTAATGCCTTCTATCTTCTATCAAAAAATGACTCCTAAACTACCACCAAACATCTACATTTATACAAGAAGCTACCAAGTTGAGTCATGCTTCAGATCCATAATTAATGGAAGTAATGGTAAAATCTAAGACCACATGCTTACCAATGATGGATTCCACATTAATTCCATGATCCAATATAAATGCACAAGTTGGCCACAACAGGAAACAAAACTGAATCTATCGGTAAGCAAGATAACCGAGCAACAGACAGAAAATGTCGAGCACTAGTGAATTAACCGACCGCCCAAGAGATAACCGACCACACTTGATAACCAAAGGAAACCAAGCAACTACCGACCAACTTGGTCAAAGTAGAAACCGAGCAACACAGACAAAACTCCAAATTATTTTTAGTGACACAAGATTGCCAAGGACCTGAGATGCTCCTACATCAAACACCTAGGGTTGTTTTGAAATTATTCTTAGAATCATTTGGTAGGTCTAGTCTGAGCTACATCCAACTCGGACTTTGAAATCCATGAATTGTCTTCCATCAGTCTATTCTTCCACTTAACCATATATTCCATGTACTATTTTCCTCTTGTACTCTTGCCAACTCTTTCCTTCAAAATATATTCAACTTCATCATTCTGCTTCTTAGGGTATTCTATCTGTATTGTTACTTCTTCATCAAGTTCATGATACTCATATAAATCAACAATGTTGAAAATCAGTGATATGTCCATGTCATCAGGTAACTCAATCTCATATGCATTTCCACTGTCAAATTTCTTTAGAATCTTTCAAGGTCCAAAATTCTTCATCTTTGGCTTTCCATATGTTCCAATAGAAAACTGACCTTTCTTCAAATGAACAATCACTTCATCACCAACATCAAAAGTTTTATGTCTTCTTGATCTATCAACTCTGTCTTTGTATCTGTGATTACTATCTTCTAGCTTCAGCTTCACATCTTCATGTAATGTCTTCATATATTCAACAAATGCTACTCCTTTAGCACTTCTCTTTTTCTCATTAGCAATGTCTCTTAAATTAGATATTCCTCTCGGTTGTGTGCCATTCACAATCTCAAATGGTGTCTTTCCAGTACTTCTATTCATTGAATTGTTATATGAAAACTCAGCTTGTGCTAACACATAATGCCAATTACTTGGTGTGTCTCCAAGTAAACACTCAAAATATTTTCCAAACTTCTATTCACAACCTCAGTCTATCCATCGATTTGTGGGTGAAATGTAGAACTATACTTCAAATCAGTGCCAAATTTCTTCCAAAGTGTTTTCCAAAAATATCCAACAAATTTACTATCTCGGTCAAAGATAATACTCCTCGGTAATCCATGCAATCTGACAATTTCCTTAAAGAAAAGATCTGCTACATGTATTGCATCTGATGTCTTTCTACAAGGTATAAAATGTGCCATCTTAGAAAATCTATCCATAACAAAAAATATAGAATCATTACCTCTTACTCTCTTTGATAAGACAAGAAAAAAGTCCATACTTATGTCAATCCAAGGTTTCTCAGGAACAACAATCAATGTATACAATCTTGTATTCTGACTTACTCCTTTTGCAACTTGACAAATTCCACAACTTTTCACAAATTTCTGAACATCTTTATACAATTGTGGTCAATAGTACTTCTCCTTCAACAAATTCCATGTTTTGTCAATGCCAAAATGTCCAGCCAAACCACTACTATGTTTCTCTTTTATCAAATTAGTTCTCATTACTCCTCTCGGTATACACAACTAAATAACTTTAAACAACATACCTTCCTAAATGAAATATTCATCCCATTTAGTGTCTTGTTGATCTTGAATAGGTGCTCTGCACTTTCTCCATGGCTCAAAAAAATCAAAGTCACTTTCATACAAACCTCTCATCTCATCAAAACCAAGAACTTCAATCTTCATCTCGGTCATCAAATATCTTCTTCTACTCAATGCATCAGCAACTCGGTTAGTGACTCCACTCTTATGCTTTATCACAAATGTATAACTCTGCAAATACTCAACCCATTTCATATGTCTCTAATTCAACCTTTTCTGACTATCCAAATATTGTAAAGCCTTATGATCATTATACAACACAAATTCACTCAGTATCAAATAATATCTCCATTTCTTCATTGCTTGAGCAATAGCATAGAATTCTTGATCATACATAGAATATTTCCTTGTAGCATCATTCAACTTTTCACTAAAGAAACCAACAAGTTTACCTTCTTGACTCAACACAGCTCCAATTGCACTTCCACTTGCATCACATTCTATTTGAAATACTTTACTAAAATCAGGTAATGCCAAAATAGGTAATTCAACAACCTTCTGCTTCAGGGCCTCAAAACTTCTATCATCTCCATGTGTCCACTTGAATTCTCTTTTGTCTCCTCTCATAGTCTTAGTCATAGCATTACAAATTGAACTAAAATTCCTTATGAACTTTTGGTAAAAATATGCCAAACCATGAAATGATCTTACCTCACTAGCATTCACAGGTGTAGGCCAATTCAAAATGACTTCAACCTTTTCAAGATCCATCTTCAAACCATCAACTAAAATAACAAATCCCAAATACACAATCTCTTCCTTCATGAATGAACACTTTTTCAGATTTATCAGCAACTTTTCCTCTTTCAATCTCTGCAAAACTTGTCTAACAGGCAACGAATGTTCTTCTTTGGTCTTACTAAATATCAGAATATCATCAAGATATACAATCACAAATTTACCCAAGAATTTCTTCAAAACCTCATTCATCAGCCTCATTAAAGTACTCGGTGCATTAGTTAAACCAAAAGGCATAACCAACCACTCATACAAACCTTCTTTTGTCTTGAAAGTAGTCTTCCATTCATCACCTTCTCTGATTCTGATCTAATGATACCCACTTTTCAAATCAATCTTTGTGAAATACTTTGCTCCAGTCAAACTGTCCATTATGTCATCCATTCTTGGTATAGGAAACATATACTTCATTGTTATCTTATTGATTTCTCTAGAATCAGTAGACATTCTCCATTCTCCATTCTTCTTTAGTGCCAATACAGTAGGTACTGCACAAGGACTCAAACTTTCTCTGATCAAACCTTTCTCTAGCAATTCTTGAATTTGTTGGTTCAATTCCCGATTCTTGGTAGGTATCAATTGATGAGGTGCCTTATTTAGTAAACTAGCTTCAGGGATTAGATCCATACAATGATCAATGCTTTTTTTTCAGTGGCAAACCATCAGGTACATTATAAAAAATGATATCACTGTACTTAGTGAGTAACTTATCAATCTCCTTAGGTACATTATCCTCTATTTTCTTACTTAGCCTATTAGGAATCACAGAAAAACATACATCATTCCTCTTCAAAGAATTTACAAACTTCCTTCCTTCCATCAAACAAACTTTCATAGATGTGCAAACATTACTAACAGGTTCTTCCATCAAAGGTAACAAGATTTGTTTCTTTCCATCAGCCACAATAGTATACTGATGCAATCTCCCATCATATATAGCATGTCTATCATATTGCCAAGGTCTACCCAAAAAAATATGACAAAAATCCATAGGCATGATATCACATAACACCTTATCATATTATTTTCCAATCTTCAAATTCACATAACATTATTCACTTACCAGGAGTGTATGCTCATCTTTGATCCATGAAATATGATAGGGCTTTAGATGTACCAACCTTTCCAACTGTATTTTTGTGACCATCTCTTCAAATGCTAGGTTCTCTGAGCTACCACTATCAATGATTACCTTCCAAACTTTGTCAGAAACTCTACATCTAGTCTTGACCAAAATTTTCCTTATCAGATCTTCCTTCTTGCTTTCATTCCATAGTTCTCTCCTTACCATCAAGTTATTTTCCTTCTCAGGTTCATTCGGTGACTCTTCTTGCACCAAAGCATTTCTATTGCTACCAACCTTCTTACTAGCTTGAGTACACTCAAAAGATCTATGTCCTTCCTCTCCACAATTATAACAAGTGCCTTGGAAACTTCCTCTGCCTCTAGAACTTTCACCTTTCCACTTGGTCTTACCTTTGTCTAGATTTGTCTTTTCTGGTTCAGATCTACCATTTTCACCATTAGATCTACCTCTTCCTCTAGGGAATCTACCACCTCAAACTCTCTGTCTTTTCTCATGTCTCTTCTTCAATTTCTCCTCAACTTTCAAAGAAAATTGATAAGCCTCTTCAATGTTTTCCAACTTGACCATACTAATTTCCTCTTGGATGGAAACCCTCAAACCATTCAGGTATCTGTCGATTCTTTCCACATCATCTTCATCATGTCTAGATCTAATATCTGATCTATAGAATTCCTCAGTATATTCTTTTACCAAGCTATCTTTCTGTCTCAAACTTTGCATTCACCAAACTAGGTTAATCTGATAATCACAAGGTAAGAACTTTCCTTTCAATTTATTGACCATTTTACACCATACCTTGATTTTTTCTTTACCTTTCCTCTTCCGATCCAATTGCAAATGTTCCCACCATAAGGATGCATGACTTTTCAACTTTGTGCTTGCAATCTTTACCTTCTTATCCTCAGGGATATTTTCATATTCAAAATACTTTTCCATCTCAGTGATCCAATCCACCAATTCATCAGAATCTAGCTTTCCACTATACTTAGTGGGATTAAAATGTGGTGTTGACTTTAGACTTGTCAAAGCCTTCAAAAATATTTCTTCGCCTTGATCCATAACAGGAGCAGGTCCTACATTTTCTTGTTCTTCTTCAATTTCATCATCACTAACATCTTCAAGATGTATGCCTCTTCTTTGCATTGTCTCCACTCTTCTAACCTAGCAGCAATCTGTCTTAGCATATCTACCAATTTTGGATCTGCATCTCGCCTACCACAAACCATCTTGACAACCCTCTGTAATTGTAGGTTAGATTGCAAGATGCTACCCCACAAAAATTCACTAGGGCTTCAAGAGGAACCTTCAAACCTAGATCCGCAGACCTAGATCAAGATCTAACCTCACTCTGATACCACCTAACACAAGGTAGAGATGAAAGAGGGGCCAAAGGATGGTGCACCCTAATGATCTGAGCCTGCAAAACACACGCAGAAGCAACAAAACAATAGGAGTGAGAGAGAGAATGCTAGATCTGAATCATACATGTTGGGCTGTAAGGCCTTCCTGGATAGGGCGTAATATTACAATGAATTACAAAAGTCCTAAAACATGCGAGGATCTGCTAGGAATCTCTAATCTAACGCCCTCTATCTTCTATCAAAAACTGACTCCTAAACTACCACCAAACATTTACATTTATACAAGAAGCTATAGAGCTGAGTCAGCCTTCAGATCCATAATTAATAGAAGTGACGGTCAAATCTGGGACCACATGCTTCCCAATGATGGATTCTAGCATTAATTCTATGATCCAATATAAATGCACAAGTCGGCCACAGCAAGAAACAAAATTGAACCCATCTGTAAGAAAGATAATTGAGTAGTAGACAAACAACATTAAGCACTAGTGAATTAACCGACCACCTAGGAGATAACCGACCACACTTGGTAACCAAAAGAAACTGACCAACTACCGATCAAATCGGTCAAAGTAGAAACTAAACACAGACAAAACTCCAAATTCTTTTTGGTGACACAGGATTGCCAAGGACCCGAGATGCTCCCGCATCAGGTGGTCACAAGAACATTCATTGCATTTGGTTTTTCTTGATGTTTAGAAAGGTTTAGGATCAATCAAAATGGGATCCTTTTCTTCATTAGGAGGAGGGTGAACCCATAATAGTGGGTTACACTTTTTTGCCTGAATGGACACTGAACTCTACATTTTGAAAAAAAAATTCAGATTCGGATGCATATTATCATTAAACCATTTGAAATTGGAAGATGAAGTAAATTAGAGTCTTTTAGGATTTTCTATCTAGATTTTAAATATATTTTTTTTTTTAATTTTTGAATTCATTTTAATTTTTTTTCTTTCTCTCACGAAAACTGTTATGTTGCTAAAAATATCATTTTCAAATCTACTTACAATGTTTTCATAGAGCGTAACCTTTTTTCTAAAATAGATATCAATGTGCTTCTTTCAAATTTAGTTTTGTAACATCCATACATAGGGCATGCAATTGGTTTGATGACATTATCACACTAGTACATTTGACCTAGTTTTTCTACCAAAATTTTCAACCATGAAATAAAAAGGTTTTGGTTGGTTGGATTATAGAAGGAAAAATTCCATTTTTTTAAAGTTATGTCTATGTTAGTCAAAATTTTGACCAATACTGTGTACGTCAAAATTTTGATGAATGCAGGTATAACTTTAAAAAAAAAAGGTTTCATTTCTCAATCATTATTACCATGATGAATTTTTTCAAGGGAATTGCAGCGCGCGAAATGGGAATTCGAAGATCTATAAGACTCTTTTTTACAAATCTGGGCTTGTTGCTTCATCTGGTTGAGCGTCATCACCTTCATCCCAAGGTTTGTCTAGAAATTTGAATTAGAAGATCCCTAATTAGAAGATCTCCGAGACTCTTTTTAACAAATCTATGCTCGTTGGTAGGTATGCATCATGATTTTCCCTAGGCTCTATTCTTCTGAAGGAGAACACAAGAAAATATATCACATTTTCATGTCTTTTACCTATTCTTTTCATGGCTTGATGAGGGTTCCATTATATAATGTTATGGTCAAGGGTTTCTCTGCAATATTTGCACATTTCTCAACTTGAAGGCTTTCTATGTTCTCTATTTTGTATTATTCTTCTTTAAGGTTTTGTATTATGCCAGTTTGTTGACATATTTAAATAGTATAAACAACTTGATCGAGCATTGAAAATAAGGAGAAGCCGCGAATGCTCTTTGAGATTTCTGTTCCTTTGTGTTACAATGATGTTTATTTATTTTCTTCTAGATCTACGGGTGGAAAAGGGGGATCAATCCACTAGTAAATTTTAGCTTGTTTTTCGACGAAGATGTCATGGCCATAATTTTACACTCAAAAACCCACCAAATTTTTTTTTGAAAGGTAATAAGTTTGAGTTTATGGTTAAAGTTGACTATAGTTATACAGTTAATGCTGATATGGTGTGGCTAACTTGATTGAGGGGTTATAGTTAACGCTCACCCCTAGCATATCAATATACCCTTCAAGTTCTAGGGTTAACTGGTAGTCCTATACTTATTCCAACAAAGTGCTCATATTCTTATGTCACAAGTGCATTAATAAATGGTTTAGGATCTTTCTCTATACTTTAGGTCTATCTACGTTTATTTCAAGTGGTTAACATACAAAGTTAAACTATAATTAAATTTGGGTTTATTAAAATATTAGATAACCCTTAATAGGGAATCTCCAATATCCCATAATGACCTAAGTTTAAATGACTAATGACATTATTAACTTCCCTATCCTTTAAATGGATTAGTGATCAAATAAAGTAAGGAAAAGTCTTATGACATCGTTCCCTTAGGTGGACGGTAGCAAGGATACTTCCCTAACCTGAAATGAAATTTACTCAGTTAATTAAACTAATCAAATAATCTTGTTGAGTGTAATAAATCGGACTAAAAGCATTTTTTAAAGTAATTAGAATGGATTGGCCACACAATATGGTTGATTAGAAATTAATTAAATTAAACTTATTTATCTTTTTTTTTTAACGGAAATAATTTCCTCGTAACTCGATATAAATAATAATCTTTCAAATAAAATAACTATTAATAAAATTTATTAATTGATTAATTATTGTGAGACACTAATTTAAAGCATTGATTAAAAAATATTCATTTAAAAACTATTAGCTTTAATAATTATTTAATAAATAATACATATTGATTAATAATATATATTAATCAATAATATATACTAATTAATAATAATATATTAATTATTAATATGATTATTATTAATAATAATTATATATATATATATATATATATATATATATATATATATATATATATATATATATATATATATATATATATATATATATATATATATATATATATATACAACTTTAATAAATACCCCACCGCCATCATAGTTTAAAGTCCCTATGGGACTTGGCGGGACCCTGCTACCGTGTGGCAGCAGACCTACCATGGTAGGGCTCTGCTGTCGTGCGGCAGCAGTCCTATCGCCAGCAGGAATGAAGCCATGGGGGGGTCGTGGTCTCACGGAATGTGGGGTCCACGTGACCTCCCCCCCCCCACTTTATTATTTTTTTAATTTTTTTTTACACTATATATTTTTTTTTAAGCATTTTTTTTTTTATAAATTTTTTTTTTAAAAATATATATTTTATTTTAAAGAACTTCTTTTCTTAGCTTTGCATAAGCTCTTTTTTTTTTAATTTCTTTGAATCCGTAAGTGTGTGTGTGTGTGTCTATATATATATATACTATTTTTTTGTAAAGGCATTTGAGTGCCTTTTGTGGTGACCACCCAAGTGGGTTCCCCAAAATGACTTGGCTTCCACTAGCCCAAGGAAAATATTAATTTATTCACTGTGGTATTGGAAAATGTATGGAGAATTTTTCCATACATTTTCCAGAGACCCGTAGGTCTCTATTTGACAACTTTCTTTGTTTTTTTTTTCACTTGTTTAGTTCACTTTCTTTTCTCTTTTATTTTCTCTTTCTCCACACTTAATTATTTAATTTTTTGATAAGGATAAATGTAAATAACTAAAACTTAGGATCAAATTATTTCAAGGAGTACTGTGCTATGATATTTGGCCTTATTAAATTAGTTAAACATTTCCAGGCTCACATTTTCAACTTGAAATTTCTTTCATAGAACTATCAAGAAACATGCTTCAAGATACTAAATTTCTTTTCACTACATGGAATCTTTACAATGGAGAAATAATGATACTATAATATCTATTCTCCTTTATATTTTTTCAACAAGAACTTACTTTTAATAAAAGAAATGCATTGCACATTTCACCAATGAATTCATATTACAATAACAAGAACATTATTTTCCTACAACTTGATATGGAAAACAAGAGTTCATTACAATATCAACATGAGAGGATTTTCATTTCATAGTTTCCAATCAGCACAATATTGGACAAGATGAAACTATTACAAGGTGAAATAAGTTCTTTCTTTCAAGATTCATGAGGTATTGAACATAATACTACAAATAAACAAAAGATATTCTCACATACTTCTTGATACACATATCTCAAATTTCAAATACAATACAACATGGAATATTTCTCATTCCAATAGCTCACAACACAACATTTTGGCTTTCACAAAAAAACACCACATGGGATCACTCCAATGCTTCTTCTTCTTGCAACAAGATCATCCATACCTACAAATGAAAATGGTATAGACCACAGGATGCTCACCTCCCATCCTAGGCTTCTAAGAAGCCACCCCTGAGCTTGGGGAACCATCACATAGACATGGGATTACATTCAAGAAAACCAAAATCACAATAACATAATAAACCACATTTGAACTCCCATCCAAGGCTACAACAAGAGTCTCCAAAGGACTCAAAAACTAGGGTGAAGGTGTAACTAAACCCAAGGGGAGAAAGCACATTTCATAGAAATAAAAGGCAATCCTACTCTTGGCTTCCTCAAACACACATTTTTTCACAAAAATCCCAACACAATAAAACTCTTTATGACCCCCATGGCTTCAAGTCATACAAACCCTTATGACCCCCAAAAGAAATGGCTACATGAAGCTCATACATCCATGTTTCTTCCTTCTCCATACCAAGGAGATACTCTACACCCATGGTTGTCCCAAAATTCCCTTCACCCCCCAAGGCTACTTTTCCCTCCCAAGGGTGAGTGTGGCCTTGAGAAAACTTCCTTAACAAAACAATACATAACAACAAGAAATCTTCAAGAGCTCAAAACTCACATTTACATATCAAAGAAATCATACACTACAACAAGCTCAATAATTCACATAACAATTACTCACATACAATAACAAGATTCACAAACAATAAGCACATAATAACACAAAACTAGTTTCTCCATGCAAGAATGAAAATATTCTTGAGAGCTCATTCACATGAAAACATAACAAGTATAATGAAGAATGCCACCAACCTAGATCCATGCTTATGGAAGAAATTTGATGAAGAGCCTCCTCCTTTTCCTAAGTCTTCCTTCTCCAAACTAACAAAGTCTCCAAATCTAGAGAGTAGGTATTAAACTCTTCAAAAAGAAGAATCCCCTCTAAAAAGGCCTCCACACAATCTCCTAGGCATAAGATCTCTCTCTCATTGGATGGTCTTCCCAAGTTTCTTACATGGTTTCCAAATATGGATTCCTAAAAAGGTTGGCCAAAAAGGTGGACCAAAGACTTACAATTTAATTGGATGAAACTCTAACCAACACCTTGCTTCAAAAGTGGATTTTCGACCATTTTAAAAATCAAACTTTTGGAGGGGTCTTTTGGTCAACTATGGGTTGTCCTATGGTTAAAAATGCCCCTTACACATAGGTATATCAAGTGGTCTTACTAAAAAAGGCCTAAACACACCCCTAGGCACCTTTTAAGCCCCCCAAAAACCCATGTAAAGCTCAAATTCGAAATTCATGAAACGACTCCTCCTCAAGCTCCCTAACTGATGCAGGAGCATCCTGGGTGTAAGAGCAATCTTGCATCACCCAAAAATATTTCTATTTTTGTATTCAATAAGGGCTATTTTATGCAGAGCTGCTATTTATGGAAAATTACTATTTTTGGTAATTTTTGTATCTGCTCAGAATGATCTGATTTCTTTCTTGGAGGTTGATTTTGGTCATATAAGTCTGCCAGTAAAGTTTCATTGCCAGATCAAGTGTATATTGGAAGATATTGAAGATTTTCGGTATTGGCAGCAGGGTACAGAAACTTTGAACTCAGTTTTGAAGGCTTTAGAGGCCTCGGATGAGGTCAAAAATTTGGGTGATGGGCGTTTGCACGAGTCAAGCCTGTAGAGCACTTCATGGAATTTTTGAAATGGGGTTATAATAGCCGATCGGGTCAACTGGTGATGACTTATGGTCTTCGGAAGTTGGGCCACCCGAAATGGCGAAAAATAATTTTCTTCAAAATTTCTGTTCGGGTTTCAAAGGTTATCTTGAGCCAACTATGATGTAATAAAATGTAAAATAAAATAATTCTAAGTTTGGTCGGCCTTATTGGCTAAAATTTTGGAACCTTCCTATGCGGTGGAAAATTGCCTATATAAGGAAGGCTATATTATTGTCTTAGGCAGTTTAGAATAATTCTGGGTAGTAGATCTGGGTATTGATTCGAGGCTTTGTCCTACAGAATATTTTAAGGGAATGCCCATGTGGCTTTGCATATTATAATTCTGAAAGTTTGTAATTCCACATTTGTGGAGATAATAAGAAGCCAATTTTCTGTTCTTGCATATTACTGTTGTTGTTTCTCTATTTATGTTATGTGTTTATGGTATTAAGGGGAGCACCCTTCATCAAGTGGTATCAGAGTAGTTCTTGAGTGTGTAAACAAATCACTGACCGTGAGGTAGTTTGCACCAGGACCGTGGCTAGGGTTTCAGCACGCATCGCGAAAATGCCTCCACGAAGGGAACGTGGTGGAAGAGTTGGTGTTGTAACACTTGAGGTTAGAGAGCTTCAGAGACAAGTGCGAGTATTGCAAGAAGAGATTTGCAGAGGAATAAATCTTAATGTTAGAGATGAAAGCGAGGATGAAGCCGAAGAAGAATATCAAGAAGGAGAAGCTGAAATTGTGAACCAGGAGAAAGAAAGACTTTTTCAGGTGATTTCTAAGATTGGGAAAAGACGTAAGATTGAGGTTCCTACATTTTTTGGAAATCTTAACCTAGAGGAATTGATCGACTGGATCAATGAATGTGAAGAGTATTTTGAGTATGAAGATGTTGAGGATCCTGATAGGGTCAAATTTGCGAAGGCCAGACTGAAAGGTCATGCGAAGATCTGGTGGCAAGAAATTCAATTGGAGCGAAATAGAAGAGGGAAAGATAAAATCACAAGATGGGATCGGATGGTGGAAAAATTGAAGCGACAGCTCATTCCTGTTGATTATGAGCTTGACCTACTGAAGAAAATGCAAAGTTTGAAGCAAGCAGGAAAATCTGTTCATGAGTATACAGAAGAGTTCTATCGACTTCTCATCAGAATAGGCCATGCAGAAGCTGATAAGGAGAAAGTTGCCTGATACCTTAATGGGTTAAGGCCAAACATTCAGGAGGAGTTGAATCTGGTTCGAATGAACAGTATTGAAGAGGCATACCAGTTTGCTCTAAAAGTAGAGGAAAAGTTGAACAAGAAGTTTGAGAGCAGACAAAACCGAAGAGGTCGCGGTGGACGATCTGGTGGACGGTCATATGGTGGCCGAAATGAGGACCCGAAAAAGAAGGATGAGGCCAGTAGTAGTCAGAATTAGCGAGGAAATAATTCCAATCGCTTCCAGGATCAAAATAATAGAGATCAGAGAGGAAGAGGAAGAGGACAAGGATCTGGAAGAGGTGGCTTCCATGGAACATGTTTTCACTATGGAGAAGAAGGTCATAGGGCATTTGAATGTCCTCAGCACCAAGGTAGAACATACAGGAGAAATGAAGGCCAGGCCAGAGTTGGACATATAGATGAAGATGCTAGATCATCAAATTCTGAAGATGTCGAGAGAGGAGAAATGTTGATTAACAGAAGAGTCCTGTTGAGTGGTGAGAATGAACCTGAGCAAAGGAGGAGCCTGTTTCGCACCAGGTGCAAGTGTGAAAGTAAATGTTGTGATGTGATTATTGATAGTGGAAGCACTGACAATTTGGTGTCAGAAGAGATGGTGACAAAGTTGAAGCTCAAGAGACAGAAACACCCACATCCATATCAAATTGCCTGGGTGCAGGATGACCACAAGGTCATGGTCAGTGAACAGTGCCTGGTAAAGTTCAAGATCGGCGGGTACCAAGATGAGGTACTATGTGATATCATCTCTATGGATGCATGTCATATGTTGTTAGGTAGACCGTGGGAGTTTGACAGATGTGCTGTACATGATGGTCGTGTGAATACTTATTCCCTGACAAAGGATGGAGTGCAACATAAGCTAAAACCATTGAAGGAGACTGAAGAAAAGGTATGTGGTAATGCAAGGATAACTTTTGTTGATGGAAGAAATTTCTTAGATGGTATGAGGCATCAGCATGTGTGTTTTTCTTTAATTCCAAAAGCTGGTAAAGAGAAAGTAGAAGATGTTCATGTAGAAGCTGCAGATTTGTTAAATGAGTTTCAAGATATTGTATTCAATAACGTGCCTGATGGATTACCACCAGTCAGGAAGATCAGTCATCAGATGGACTTGATCCTAGGAGTGAGTTTACCAAATAAGGCAGTGCACAGAATGACACCTGCAGAAAGTGAGGAGTTGAACAGACAAGTACATGAGTTGTTACAGAAAGGATTGATTCGAGAGAGTCTGAGTCCCTGTGCTGTACCCATGGTATTAGCACCAAAGAAGAATGGAGAGTGGAGGATGTGTACAGATTCTAGAGCAATAAACAAGATCAAAATCAAGTACAAGTTTCCATTGCCACGAATGGATGATATTATGGACTGTTTGAGTGGAGCTGTGTATTTCTCAAAGATAGATCTGAAGAGTGGATATCATCAGATTTAGATCAGAGAAGGAGATGAATGGAAGACTGCCTTCAAGACAAAGGAAGGACTGTATGAGTGGTTAGTCATGCCTTTTAGGCTAACCAATGCACCGAGCACTTTCATGCGGCTCATGAACGAGGTTTTGAAAGAATTTTTGGGTAAGTTTATCATTGTTTACCTAGATGATATTTTGATTTTTAGCAAGACATTGGAGGAACATATGATGCATATTCGTATGGTGTTTGAGAAGTTGAGAGATGAGAATTTATTGATTAATTTGAAGAAGTGCAGTTTTGTGAAGAAAGAGTTAGTGTATTTGGGATTTGTAGTTTCAGCAGAAGGTCTAAAAATGGACCCAGAGAAGGTGCAGGCTATCCTTGAATGGCCTACTCCAAGGAGTGCTACTGAGGTAAGATCTTTTCATGGTCTAGCTAGTTTTTACAGAAAGTTTATCAAAAATTTTAGCAGTATTTGTGGACCCTTGACTGAAACAATGAGAGGGGATAGAAAAGAGTTTAAGTGGACTAATGGGGCAGAAAAGAGTTTTCAATTGTTGAAACAAAAAGTTACAGAACAACCCATTTTAGCACTTCCAGATTTTAATAAGGTGTTTCAAGTAGATTGTAATGCTAGTGGTACTGCAATAGGAGCTGTTATGAGCCAAGAAGGTAAACCTGTTGCTTATTTCAGTGAGAAATTAAATGATGCCAAGAGAAAATATTCTATTTATGATCAGAAATTTTATGCTATAGTTCAGGCATTAAAGAAGTGGAGACATTATCTGCTTCCTAAGGAGTTTGTTTTGTATACTGATCATCAAGCTTTGCAATATTTGAATAGTCAAGGAAAGTTGAATCAGAGGCATTTGAAATGGGCTGAGTTTTTGCAGAGTTATAGATTTGTTTTGAAACACAGGAGTGGAAAGTCCAATAGGGTTGCAGATGCTCTTAGCAGAAGGCAACTATTGCTGACAGAAATGTAGCTTGAAGTGGTTGGGTTCAAGGAACTCAAGAATTTGTATCCAGAGGATCCTGATTTTGGTGAAGCTTGGAAAGCTTGTATAGAACCTGTTACTCTAGACAGGACGAAATGGTTGGATTTCATCATCCAAGATGATATGCTATTTAGAGGGAGTCAGTTTTGCATTCCACAAAGTTCTATGAGGGAGAATCTCATCAAGGAGAAGCATAGTGGAGGATTGGCTGGACATTTTGGTCATGATAAAACCCTTGGTTTGGTTAGTGAGAATTATTATTGGCCACAATTGCAGCAAGATTTGAAGAAGTTTGTACAGATTTGCCAAGTATGTCAGATGGCGAAGGGAGTGAAGCAGAATACAGGGTTGTATCAGCCATTACCTGTACCAGAGAAGCCTTGGGAGGATATCAGCATGGACTTTGTTCTTGGTTTACCAAGGACACAGCGGGGACACGATTCAATTTTTGTGGTAGTTGACAGATTTACAAAGATGGCACATTTCATTCCCTACAAGAAGACTAATGATGCTGTTCATGTAGCAGAATTGTTTTTCAGAGAAGTAGTGAGACTTCATGGTTTGCCAAAGACTATAGTTTCAGATCGGGACACTAAGTTTGTTGGATATTTCTGGCGTACATTGTGGAAGAAGTTAAAGATAGATTTGAAGTTCAGTTCATCACATCATCCACAGACTGATGGACAGACAGAGGTGGTGAATAGGAGTTTGGGAAATTTGCTGAGATGTTTTGTTGGAGATAAGCCAACAGGATGGGATTTGATTTTACCACAGGCAGAATTTGCATACAATAATTCTGTCAACAGGAGCACTGGTAAATCACCATTCCAGATTGTATATGGAAGTAGTCCACAAAATGCATCTGAATTGAGGAAGATAGATAAAGGAGAAATAAGTAGTGCTGAAGCTGAAGATTTTGCAGAACACTTGAAGAACATCCATGAAGAGGTGAGGAAGCATATTACCAAGATGAACGCACAGTATAAGGCTAAGGCAAATGAGAAAAGGAGGTATAAGGAATTTCAGGTTGGTGATGAAGTCATGGTTCATTTGTGAAAGGAGCGGTTTCTAGTTGGTACATATAACAAGCTGAAAATGAAGAAGTTTGGACCATGCAGGATACTGAAGAAACATGATTTAGGAAATGCATATGAGGTAGAATTGCCTACTGAGCTAAATATTTCACCAGTGTTTAACATTTCAGATCTGACAAAGTATCATGAAAGAGGTGTTGAAGATGAGATCACAGCAGCACAGTGGAGTATTCCAGCAACTAGTTCAGACACTAAGGAGATTGAAGATATACTGGATAGTCGTGTTGGCAGAAGCACAAGAAACAGGACATATGAAGAATATCTGGTCAAGTGGAAAGGATGACCTGTTGAAGATTCATCATGGTTGACAAAGGAGGAGGTTAGCCATTTTGGTTTTCCTCTGCACACCTGAGTCATGACAGGGTCACTTCTCAAATTACCCTGGGTGTCTGATGCAGGAGCATCCTGGGTGTAAGAGCAATCTTGCATCACCCAAAAATATTTCTATTTTTGTATTCAATAAGGGCTATTTTGTGCAGAGCTACTATTTATGGAAAGTTACTATTTTTGGTAATTTTTGTATGTGCTCAGAATGATCTGATTTCTTTCTTGGAGGTTGATTTTGGTCATATAAGTCTGCCAGTAAAGTTTCATTGCCAGATCAAGTGTATATTGGAAGATATTGAAGATTTTCGGTATTGGCAGCAGGGTACAGAAACTTTGAACTCAATTTTGAAGGCTTTAGAGGCCCCAGATGAGGTCAAAAATTTGGGTGACGGGCGCTTGCGTGGGTCAAGCCTGTAGAGCGCTTCGTGGAATTTTTGAAATGGGGTTATAATAGCCGATCGGGTCAACTGGTGATGACTTATGGTCTTCGGAAGTTGGGCCACCCGAAATGGCGAAAAATAATTTTCTTCAAAATTTTTGTTCGGGTTTCAAAGGTTATCTTGAGCCAACTATGATGTAATAAAATGTAAAATAAAATAATTCTAAGTTTGGTCGGCCTTATTGGCTAAAATTCTGGAACCTTCCCAGGCGGTGGAAAATTGCCTATATAAGGAAGGCTATATTATTGTCTTAGGTAGTTCGGAATAATTCTGGGTAGTAGATTTGGGTATTGATTCGAGGCTTTGTCCTATAGAATATTGTAAGGGAATGCCCATGTGGCTTTGCATATTATAATTTTGAAAGTTTGTAATTACACATTTGTGGAGATAATAAGAAGCCAATTTTCTGTTCTTGCATATTACTATTGTTGTTTCTCTATTTCTGTTATGTGTTTGTGGTATTAAGGGGAGCACCCTTCATCACTAACCAATGGATTCTCATGGGGATTATAAAGGGGTACTATCCTAGGTTGATGGGAATCCAATCCCCAAGTGGACATGTCATGGCCACAAGTACACACACAAGTGTCAAGTGACACAAACAAAAATGACACATCACAAGCCATGTGGCATATCCACTTATGCATTCTCAACATAAATCACATTTACAATTTACATATAAATTAAAAACATTCATGCACAATACTTTCATGAATTAAATACAATACAAAGAGGTTTTTTTCTTCTCACTAGAAGCAACCTTTGCTCAAACTGATTTACACATAAGTTTATGTTCTAGTTCCCTAAATTTACCATGGTCTAATTCCCTGCACACTAAAGTACAACATCAGTAGTCCAATGAAATAAAAACATGTAAATTCATAACATTAATAATCAAGATAATTCATCTAAAATATCATAATTCACATGGCATAATTATTCATCTATAACATACATACAACTCATCATGAAATACATAATTCATCACTAAATTAAGCTTGTAGTATAATCATTGCATATATAATTTAACTGCAATTAAATATCATCATTGTTAAAAAGTAAAGTCCACCAAGATAACTGAGAGGGGGGGGGGGGGTCAAATCAGTTATCAGATAATTATAACTTTTATCATCTTCAATAGCATTAAACCATATAAGTAGTATAATTACCAACCATAGAAAGATATTCATACACAATAACACAATGATACAATATATGTTGACTAGGGAACCTCTTGATCAAAGAGTAAACCTCGGTGGGAATGATGCCCACAAAAGATGCACTAATATAAATATTTCTTGTGAAAGGATGGACTCTGTTAGGAGTCTTATGCAATAAATTTAGTACATATGAATCATTGTTAGGAGATTTTGAATCCCTGTTAAAAGATTTTAACCTTGTTAAGAGTTATGGAAGACAGAAGGACCCACTGCCAAAATAGCTTTAGGGTTAGATCAATGAACACACTGTCCAAATAATCTTTGCATTACTCAATAGAATAATATGTTACCTCTTCTCTGACTATGCCAAACCACACTCACTGTTACATTAGATCTCAATTTCAGATTTTTGTACCTTGCATGTTTTCCTTCACAAATTCGCTTTCATACTTAGCTATTTTCTTCACTTCATGCATACAACACCACACACAACCACTACTTCCATATCATAACCACAACACTACAATAGGGAAATACATTCCTTCCTTTATACCACACTCAAATAGTTACAAATGAGTCAGCATACAATTATAATATAAAAGTTTCCACATGCTACATCAAAATTACACAAAACTGTCGGCTTCCAAATACAATAAATCTTCACTCATGTGACCTCAAATTCTATGTTGTCATCCACATCACTATCAATATGTCTTCAACTTCCCTTTAACTATGCAAAACTAGATTCCATCCTGATTAGGAGATATCATTTGATTTACACAAACCGCTACTCACGAACACTACCTGAATACTGCTTCCACGAAAATGCTCATAACTTCCATGAATAAATGAATTACTATCTGTGCTCTTAACCATAGACATATAATACATCAAAGAGTATAACCTCAATATCACATAGCTTAAACTACAATAACCCATGTGCGCTAATCCAAACTTTGCTTCTCTGCAAGTCTTCAGTAAATCATTGTGTTGACATCAATGATAATCATAGTCATGAATGCAACAACAATTACTACAAAATGTTGCTAAAAATTTAGCATTCATTCCTAACAATCTCCTCCATTGGCATTGATGGCAACATAGATGAAAAATATCCAATGTTCCAAAAATCTAATACTGCAACACTGCTTCTTCAAATCCTCTTCATCAATCAAAACATGCTTCATTATCCTACTCAGTTCTCTCCAACAGATGTTTCAAAGAGTTTTTCATGTATACTTCTCCCCCATTGACATCAATGATATAAATTTCATCACTATGTCAACAACAACTCAATGTCAAAAGACACTATTCAGAAAATACATTTACTAGAGTCGTCATGACTCAACTCAGACACACATACTCCCCATAGAGGAAGTACCAACATCCAGTTGAGAAGAAAGATAAGGATCATATACCACTGGATGAATGCAACCAACTGCATCACTTTTCAAAAGTAGGCTGGGGCATAACCTCAAGCATACCTCTCAGATACTCAAATGTGTCCTTAGGAAAAGACTTTGTGAATATATATTCTATCTGCTCCTTTGTACTTATGTACTCAAGTCTAACTTCTTTCTTAGCAACTTTCTCTCTTACAACATGATACTTAATCTCTATATGCCTTGTCTTAGAATTTAATACAGGATTCTTAGACATACTAACTGTACTGGTGTTGTCACAATGTATGACAATGGGTTCAACAAATTTTATTCCAATATCCTTCAACATTTGCTTCATCCAAATCATCTGGTTACAATTTTTTTTTGCTACTACATATTTTTCTTCTACTATGCTTTGTGAGATACAATTTTACTTCTTTCTTAGCCAAGAAACTAATCTTCCTCCAAGGAAAAATGCTTCACCACTAGTGCTTTTCTTATCATCAACACTACCTCCCCAATCAGCATCTGTATATGCACATAGGGTAGAATCATCATATTTTTCATACCATAGTCCATTGTCCATTGTGCCTCTTAAATATCTTAGTATCCTCTTTACTGCTGCATAATGTGATTCTTTAGGTTCATCTTGAAATCTTGCTACAATTCCAACTGAATGTGCTCTATCAAGTCTTGTATAAGTCAAATAATACAATCCTCCAATCATAGATCTATATTTCTTCTATTCTACTATAGAAGTCTCATCTGTGCTAGATAACTTATGTCTAGTCACCATGGCTGTTCCAAATGGTTTACAATTCTCCTTTCCAAATCTTTTCAACAAGTCATTCAGGTCCATTTTCTAACTTACAAAGATACCATCATTGTTTTGTGTTATCTGTAATCTCAAAAAGTATTTTATTTCACCAATCATACTCATTTCAAATCCAATCTTCATTTCATCTACAAATTTGTTACTAGCTTCATCTTCTCCTCCAAAGATAATGTCATCAACAAAAATAACTATAACCAACAAACCATTTTCAATTTCTTTTGTGTATAGATTGCTATCAGTTGTTCCTTTTGTAAATCCCAATTTTAACAAATACTTATCCAGTCTTGCATACCAAGTTCTAGGTGCTTGTTTAAGTCCATATAAAGCTTTCTTAAATTTACATACCATGTCTCGTTCTTGAGTTAAGGGAAAACCTTTAGGCTACTCAATGTAGACTTCATCTTCCAATTCTCCATTCAGAAATGCTGACTTCACATCCATCTAATATACTTTGAATTTCTTGTAAGATGTATATGCCAAAAACATTCTTACTACTTCAATTCTTGCAACAGGTGCAAAGGTTTCTTCATAGTCAATTCCTTCTTGCTCTAAGTAACCCTTACATACCAATCTTGCTTTGTTTCTTACTACTTCTCCTTGTTCATTCATCTTGTTTCTGAATACCTATTTAGTTCCAATAACATTCTTGTCTTTAGGTCTAGGGACCAATTCCCATGTCTTGTTCTTTTCAATCTGATCTAGTTCTTCTTTCATAGCATTAGTCCAACTTTCATCTTCACAAGCTTCATTAGTAGTCTTAGGTTCAATTTGAGAAATCAAACATAACTGTTCTTGTGCCTTATTTTGAGTTAGAACTCCTCTTTTGATGCTCCCAATAATTTGTCCAATACGATGATTTCTTAACAAACTCTTGCTAGGTGTCACTGTCTTAGATCTCTCTCCAGATGTAGGTTCTTCAATGACTTCACTGTGGCTTTCATTCAACAAATCACTATCAGTTTCATAAAACAATTCAATAGATCTAGTGTTAGGTTTAGGATGAGCTTCTTCATCAAATTCATAATCAAGGATTCTTTCCTAAATTTTAAACTTTTCATCAACTTTAACATTTTCACTTTCAACAATAGTCTTAGTTCTTTTATTGTAACATCTATAGGCTTTTCTTTTCAAAGAATATCCAAGAAATATACCTTCATCACTTCTAGGATCAAACTTTCCAATATCATCATCTCTCTTTATATAACATTTGCTTCCAAAATTTTTAAAATACCTAACTGAGGGTGCATGTCCAAACCATAATTCATAAGGTGTCTTTTCTCTGTCTGCTCTGATTTGTACTCTATTCATTGTATACATTGTTGTGTTTACTGCTTCTCTCCAGAATATCTTTGCCAAATCATTCTCAAATAACATAGCTCTTTCTGCTTCAGTCATTGATTTGTTCCTTCTTTCTGCAATTCCATTTTGTTCAAGTGTTCAAGGGGTTGAATACTATCTTTTAATGTCATTTTCTTCACAAAAGGTGTTAAACTCTCTAGAAGTGAATTCTCCACCTCTATTAGATCTCAAACATTTAATCTTCATTCCAGATTCATTCTCAACTTTATTCTTAACAATCTTAAAATTATAAAATGCTTCAGATTTTTCTTTAAGAAATGAAATCTACATCATTCTTGTAAAATCATCAACAAGAATCATAAAATACCTTTCCCCATAGAATCCTCTAGTCCTAGTAGGACCACTCAAATCTGTATGAACAATCTCTAGCTTCTCTATAGATGTGAACTTCTTATTGGGAAAATAACTTCTCTTATATTTATCCATTACACAGTCTTTGAAAATCATGTTAGTAGGCTTCATAATTTTAGGCAAATCTCTTACTGCAAGTGTATTACTTATTTTCACAATTTTATCAAAGTTTATATGACAAAACATTCTGTCCCATAACAAACTATCATCAATCTTAGTAATCAAACATGTCATCTTAATAGGATTCAATTGAAATACATTACCTCTGGTTCTAGATCCAGTTCCAATCAGATTTTCATCTTTATCTTTTATCACACAAGTTTTCTTAGTAAACATCATCAGTATTAGTCTTCCCATTAATATATCCTATACCTTTAATCAAACAAGGTGCATTGTTTCCAACTCTAACAACTCCTCCATCATATTCATTAAACTTTATGAGCTTTTTTATGTCTCCTGTCATATGATGTGAACAACCACTATCTATAATCCAATCATCTTTCTTTTCAACTTGAGAAACTAAGGCTTTTTCTTCCTTAACATCAATTTTAGGATTGTCTTCTTTAATTGCTACAAATCCTATGTCATCATTATTCTTAGTATCACTTTCACTTAAAGTTCTTTCTATACTAGCTTCAAGATCTTCATCATTAGCATAATAACATTCCTTATATCTTCTAGGTTTGAAATTGTTTCTGTATTTTTTAACTCTCTTAGGACATTTAGATGCAAAATGACCATATTCTTGACAAGTCCAACATTTAAATATTTTCTTACCGTTTGGTTCTCTTTTCACAAGCAAGGCAATACCTTCTTCAATCTTCTTGTCTTCTTCATTTCTAGATCTGCTGCTACCAGCATAATCTCTACTCACACTGATGCTTCTTGACAAAGTAGGGTGAACACTAAGAGCATTGAATGCTATCTCCATTTTAGGTAAGTCTCCTGATAATATCAAGTTCATTTCTGCTTATTCCAATCTTCCAAGAAGAGTTTCTCTTGTAAAGTTTGTAGTACAAGGTATAAATTGTTCAATCATCTGTGTTGTTTACTTAAATATAGGAGTCAATGTCCTTAGAATTTTCCATATCACTTCATTCTCTGTCTTTTTTCATCCACAAGATTTTATACCTGTAATAATTTCTGACATTCTACCAATATAGCTTCTCATAGATTCATCTTCCAACATTCTTATATCTTCAAACGCACATATCCAATTATGTAATCCAACTATTTTTCCAAGTTCATCACCTTCAAAAGTAAAGTGTAAAGAATTCAAAATTTCATGAGATTTTTTCAAATATTTTACCTGGGTATGTGCAAGATCATGAGGGGCCAAACTATGCCCTTAAGTGGCAATGAAAAATCAACAAATTAGGGTTCATCAACTTGACGTGAAAATTTGAACTAGCTATCAACCTAATACCAAAAAGTTGTAATAATAGAATTTGTAGGAAATTGAATGTAGTTTCTAAACTACTAGGCCTTTTCTTAAAAAAAATTAATATAATTGGTGAAAAGTATAGATTTCAATACAACAGTACAAAAATTTCAGGAAAAAAATAAGTAGGTGTATGTCTGACCACCTTAATCATGATCAAATGATAATATTTTTTTATAAGATTTTATATATAAGTAGTAGACTCATTCCTGGATAGTAGACTCATTTCTGATACAATGTTTTTAGAATAAAAAAACTCCTGTGTCTGACCACCTTAACTCATTCAAAACTTTACAAAATTCAATTTTTATTTTTTTTTCTTTATAGTAGGCGAAGCATAGAATGTGACGCATTTTTTGGATTTTAAAAATGTTATACCATTTGAAAGTTATAGCCATTTTTCAATCAGCATATAAATCAATACTTTAGAGGTAACTCAATTAGAAAATAGCTAATAATTACTTACTGAATTCAAAATTTGACAGCAATTATATCGATAGAAAGCTGATAATCTCCTTAAAATACCCTTTTCATTTCATCAAATTCAAGTGAAAAAAAAAATGTCAACTACATGGTCAAAGTTTGCAACTCAAAGAAAAAGGGGAGAAAACATGTTTTTGTGACATTTGAAGAGTTGACCAGGTAGTTTTGGTGCACAAAGCAATACCGAGCCTAATCAGGTACCCGATTTTGCCGAGTATGAAAAAATGGTGGGAGTATATGAAAATTTAGAACTTTTTGAAATTGGGGAAATCAGGTACCCGATTTCGCCAAGTATGAAAAAATGGCAGAAGTATATGAAAAAATTGAACTTTTGTATATAATGTTTAAATATGTATTATATATATAATTATATATTCATTTATATATTTTATATTATAATATCTTAGGAGTTTTAAATTTTGTCATATATATTTTATATTATATAAATATATGGACAAATTATATATATATCTATATCTATATCGATATATATATATATATATATATATATATATATATATATATATATATATATATATATATGTTTGAGGGGTATTATGTAAATTTTTTAATATATATTATATATATAATTATATATTAATATATACTCTATATTAAAATATTTTATATTATAATATCTTAGAATGTTTAAATTGTATGTCATATATGTTTTATATTATAATATTTTATATTAATATATTTTTTTATATTAATATGTATTGTATATAAATATATTTAATGAACTTATATTATATTTATATGTACACCTTATCATGCGTTAGGACACCTAGGGAGTCCCAATGACCACTTTTGACACATTGGAATGCTCAAGTGTGTCTTAAGGGGTCCTCGGACCCCTTAAGACACACTTGAGCATTCCAATATGTCAAAAGGGGTCATGGGAGCCCTTAAGACACACTTGAACATTCCAATGTGTCAAAAGGGGTCTTGGGGACTCCCTAGGGGTCTTAGTATGTGTTATCACGTGTTAGGGCCCCTAGGAAGTCCCCATAACCCCTTTTGACATATTGGAATGCTCAAGTGTCTCTTAAGGGGTTGTAGGACCCCTTAAGACACACTTGAGCATTCCAATGTGTCAAAAGGGCTCATGGGGAATCCCTAGGGGTCCTAGTACGCCTTATCACTTGTTAGGACCCCTACGGAGTCCCCATGATACCTTTTGACACATTGGAATGCTCAAATATGTCTGAAGGGGTCTTAGGACACACTTGAGCATTCCAATGTGTCAAAAGGGGTCATGGAGACTCCCTAGGGGTCCTAGTACGCCTTATCACATGTTAGGACCCCTAGGAAATCCCAATGACCCCTTTTGACATATTGGAATGCTCAAGTGTGTCTCACACTTGAGCATTCTAATGTGTCAAAAGGGGTCATGGGGACACCCTAGGGGTCCAAGTATGCTTTATGATGTGTCAAGACCCCTAGGAAGTCCCCATGACCCCTTTTGACACATTGGAACTCTCAAGTGTGTCTTAAGGGGTCGTAGGACCCTTTAAGACACACTTGAGCATTTCAATCTATCAAAAGGGTTCATGGGGACTCCCTAGGTGTCCTAATATGCCTTATCATGCGTTAGGACCCCTAGGGAGTCCCCATGACCACTTTTGACACATTGGAAGCTCAAGTGTGTCTTAAGGGGTCCTAAGACCCCTTAAGAACACTTGAGCATTACAATGTGTCAAAAGGGGTCATGTGGACTTGCTAAGGGTCCTAAAATGCCTTATCACATGTTAGGACCCCTAGGAAGTCCCAATGATCCCTTTTGACATATTAGAATGCTCAGGTGTTTTTAAGGGGTCCGAGGACCCCTTAAGACACACTTGAGCATTGCAATGTGTCAAAAGGAATCATGGGGACTCCCCAGGGGTCCTATTATGTCTTATCATGCGTTAGGACCCCTAGGGAGTCCCCATGATCCCTTTTGACACATTGGAATGCTCAAGTGTGTCTTAAGGAGTCACAGGACCCCTTAAGACACACTTGAGCATTCCAATGTGTCAAAAGGGATCATGGGGACTCCCTAGGGGTCCTAGTATGTCTTATCATGTGTTAGGACCCCTAGAAAGTCTCCATGACTGCTTTGGACATATTGGAATGCTCACGTGTGTCTTAAGGGGTCATAGGACCCCTTAAGACACACTTGAGTGTTCAAATGTGTCCAAAGGGGTCATGGGGACTCCCTAAGGGTCCTAGTATGCCTTATCACCCGTTAGGACCCCTAGGAAGTCCCAATGACCTTTTTTAACATATTGGAATGCTCAAGTGTGTCTTAAGGGGTCCAAGGACCCCTTAAAACACACTTGAGCATTCCAATGTGTCAAAAGTGGTCATGGGGACTCCCTAGTGGTCCTAGTACACCTTATCATGTGTTAGGACCCCTAGGAAGTGCCCATGACCCCTTTTGACACATTGGAATGCGCAAGTGTGTCTTAAGGTGTTGTAGGACTGTTTAAGACACACTTGAGTGTTCCAAGGTGTCAAAAGGGGTCATGGGGGCTCCCTAGGTGTCCTAGTATGCCTTATCATGTGTTAGGACCCCTAGGGAGTTCCTATTACCCCTTTTGACACATTGGAATGCTCAAATGTGTCTTAAGAGGTCGTAGGATCCCTTAAGACACATTTGAGTGTTCCAATGTGTCGAAAGGGGTCATGGGGACTCCCTAGGGGTCCTAATATGTGATAAGGTTTATTAGGACCCATAGGGAGTCCCATGACCCATTTTGAAACATTGGAACACTCAAGTGTGTCTTAAGAGGTCTGAGGACCCCTTAAGATACACTTGAGCCTTCCAATTTTTCAAAAGAGGTCATTGGGACTTCCTAGGGATCCTAACACATGATAAGGTGTACTAGGACCCCTAGGGAGTCCTCATGACCCATTTTGACACATTGGAATGCTCGAGTGTGTCTGAAGGGGTCCTAGCACCTCTTAAGACACACTTGAGCATTCCAGCATGTCAAAAGGGGTCATTGGGACTCACTAGGGGTCCTAATGCGTGATAAGGCATATAAGGACCCCTAGGGAGTCCCCATGACCCTTTTTGACACATTAGAATGCTCAAGTGTGTCTTAGGGGGTCCTAAGACCCCTTAAGAGACACTTGAGTCTTCCAATGTGTCAAATGGGGTCATGGGGACTCCCTAGGGTTCCTAACGTGTGATAAGACATACTAGGACACCTAGGGAGTCCCAATGACACCTTTTGACACATTCAAATTCTCAAGTGTGTCTTAAGGGGTGCTATGACCCCTTATGACACACTTGAGGATTCCAATTCATCAAAAGTGCTGATGGGGACTTCCTAGGGGTTCTAACATGTGATAAGACATATTAGGACCCCTAGGGAGTACCCATGACCCTTTTGACAAATTGGAATGCCAGAGTGTGTCTTAAGGGGTCCTAGGACCCCTTAAGACACACTTGATCATTCCAATGTGTCAAAATGGGTCATGGGGACTTCCTACAAGTCCTAACACATGATAATGCATATTATGAACCCTAGGGACTCCCCATGACCCCTTTTGACACATTGGAATGCTCATGTGTGTTTGAAGGGATCCTAGGACCCCTTAAGACACAATTAAGCATTCCAATGTGTCAAAAGGAGTTATTGGGACTCCCTAGGGGTCCTAATGCATGATAAGGCATATTAGGACCCCTAGGGAGTCCCCATGACCTATTTTGACACATTAGAATGCTCAAATGTGTCTTATGAGGTCCTAAGACCCCTTAAGACACATTTGAGTGTTCCAATGTGTCAAAAGGGGTCATGTGGACTCCCTAGGGGTCCTAACACATGATAAGACATACTAGGACCCTTAGAGATTCCCCATGACCCCTTTCAACACATTGGAATGTTCAAGTGTGTCTTAAGGGGTCCTGCGACCCATTGAGACACACATGAGTGTTCAAATGTGTCAAAAGGGGTCATGGAAAATTCCTAGGTGTCCTAACACATGATAAGGCATACTATGACTCCTAAGTAGTCCCCATGACCTTTTTTGACACATTGGAATGCTCAAGCGTGTCTTAAGGGGTCCTACAACCCCTTAAGACACACTTGAGAAATCTAATGTGTCAAAAGGGGTACAAACTCTGAAGACACACTTGAGCATTACAATGTGTCAAAAGGGGTCATTCGAACTCCCTAGGGGTACTAACGCATGATAAGGCATACTAGGACCCCTAGGGAGTCCCCATGACCCCTTTTGACACATTCAAATGCTCAAGTGTGTCTTAAGGAGTCATTGCACCCCTGAAGACACACTTGAGCATTGTAATTTGTCAAAAAGGGTCATTGGGACTTCCTAAGTGTCCTAACACATGATAAGGTGTAGTAGGACCCCTAGGGAGTCCCCATGACCCCTTTTAACACATTGGAATGCTCAAGTGTGTCTGAAGGGGTTGTAGGACCCCTTAAGACACACTTGAGCATTCCAATGTGTCATAAGGGGTCATTAAGACTCCCTAGGGGTCGTAACATGTGATAAGGTGTACTAGGACCCATAGGGAGTCCCCGTGATCTATTTTGAGAAATTGAAATGCTCAAGTGTGTCTTAAGGGGTCTTAGGACCCCTTAAGACACATTTGAGCATTCCAATGTGTCAAAAGGGGTCATGGGGACTCCCTAGGGGTCCTAACACGTGATAAGGCGTATTAGGACCCCTAGGAACTCCAAATGACCCTTTTTGACACATTAGAATGCTCAAGTGTGTCTTAAAGGGTCCTACAACCCCTTAAGACACACTTGAGCATTCCAATGTGTCAAAAGGGGTCATGGGGACTTCCTAGGGGTCCTAACATATGATAAGGCATACTAGGACCCCTAGGGAGTCCCCATGACCCCTTTTGACACATTGAAATTCTAGACTGTGTCTTAAGGTGTCCTAGTACCCATTAAGACACACTTGAGCATTCCAATGTGTCAAAAGGGTTCATGGGGACTTCCTAGGGGTCCTAAAATGTGATAAGGCGTATTAGGAACCCTAGGGAGTCTCCATGACCTCTTTTGACACATTGGAATGCTCAAGTGTGTCCGAAGGGGTCGTAGGACCTTTTAAGACACACTTGAGCATTCCAATATGTCAAAAGGGGTCATTGAGACTCCCTAGGGGTCCTAACACCTCATAAGGCATACTAGGACCCCTAGGGAGTCCCAATGACCCCTTTTGACACATTGGAATGGTCAAGTGTGTCTTAAGTGGTCCTACGTCCCCTTAAGACACACTTGAGCATTTCAATGTTTCAAAAGGGGTCATGGTGACTTCCTAGGGGTCCTAACATGTGATAAGGAATACTAGGACACCTAAGGAGTCTCCATGACCCCTTTTGACACATTGGAATGCTCAAGTGTGTCTTAAGGGGTCCGAGGACCCCTTAAGACACACTTGAGCATACCAATGTGTCAAAAGGGGTCATTGAGACTTCCTAGGCATATTAATGCATGATAAGGCATAATAGGACCCCTCAAGAATTCTCATGACACCTTTTGACACATTGGAATGCTCAAGTGTGTCTGAATGGGTCCTAGTGCCCCTTAAGACACACTTGAGCAATTCAATGTGTCAAAAGGGGTCATTGGCACTCCCTAGGGGTCCTATCACATGATAAGGCATACTAGGACCCCTATGGAGTCCCATGACCCTTTTTGACACATTGGAATGCTCAAGTGTGTCTTAATGGGTCTTAGGACCCCTCAAGACACATTTTAGAGTTACAATGTGTCAAATGTAGTCATGGGTACTCCCTAGAGATCCTAATGCGTGATAAGGCATACTAGGACCCCTAAGGAGTCCCCAAGACCCCTTTTGACATATTAGAATAATCAAATGTGTTTTAAGGGTTGCTAAGACCCCTTAAGACACACTTGAGCATTCCAGTGTGTGAAAAGGTGTCATGGAGACTCTCTAGGGTTCCTAACACATGATAAGGCATACTAGGACCCCTAGGGGGTCACCATGACCCCTTTTGATAGATTCAAATGCTCAAGTGTGTCCTAAGGGGTCCTACAACCCCTTAAAAAACACTTGAGCATTCCAATGTGTCAAAAGGGGTCATGGGGACTTCTTAGGGGTCCTAACGTATGATAAGGTGTACTAAGACCCCTAGGAAGTCCCCATGACCCCTTTTGACACATTAGAATGCTCAAGTGCGTCTTAAGGGGTCCTAGGACCTGTTAAGACACACTTGAGCATTGCAATGTGTCAAAAGGGGTCGTTGAGATTTCCTAGGGGTCCTAACTTGTGATAATGTGTTCTAGGACCCCTAGGGAGTCCCCATGACTCATTTTGACACATTAGAACACTCAAGTGTGTCTTAAGTGGTCCTAAGAGCTGTTAAGACACACTTGAGATTTCCAATGTGTCAAAAGGGGTCATGGGAACTCCCTAGGGGTCCTAACATGTGACAAGGCATACTAGGACCCCTAGGGAGTCCCCATCACCTGTTTTGAAAGATTGGAATGTTCAAGTGTATCTTAAGGTTTCCTACGACCCCTTAAGACACACTTGAGCATTCCAATGTGTCAAAAGGGGTCATTGGGACTCTCTAGGGGTCCTAACATGTGATAAGGCATAGTAGGACACCTAGGGAGTCCCCATGACCCCTTTTGACACATTGGAACACTCAAATGTGTCTTAAGGGGTCTTAGGTCCCCTTAAGACACATTTGAGCATTTCAATGTGTCAAAAGGGGTCATGTGGACTCCCTAGGGGTCCTAACATGTGATAAGGCATACTAGGACCCCTAGGGAGTCCCCATGACCCCTTTTGACACATTGGAATGCTCAAGTGTGTCTTAAGGAGTCCTATGACCCCTCAAGACATATTTGAGTGTTCCAATGTGTCAAAAAGGGTCATGGGGACTTCCTAGGGGTCCTAACACATGATAAGGCATACTAGGATTCCTAAGGAGTCTGCATGACCCCTTAAGAGACACTTGAGCATTCCAATGTGTCAAAAAGGGTCATGTGGATTTCCTAGGGGTCCTAACACATGATAAGACATATTAGACCTCCTAGGGAGTCCCCATGACCCCTTTTGACAAATTGGCACACTCAAGTGTGTCTGAAGGGGTCCTAGGACCCCTTACGACACACTTGAGCATTCCAATGTGTCAAAAGGGGTCATGGGGACTCCCTAGGGGTCCTAACACATGATCATGCATACTAGGACCCCTAGGGAGTCCCCATGATCCCTTTTGACAAATTGGAATGCTCAAGTGTGTCTTAAGGAGTCCTATGACCCCTTAAGACACACTTGAGGGTTGCAATGTGTCAAAAGGGGTCATGGAGACTTCCTAGGGGTCCTAACATATGATAAGGTGTACTAGGATCCCTAGGGAGTTGCCATGACCTATTTTGACATGTTGGAACACTTAGGTGTGTCTTAAGGGGTCCTGCGGCCCCTTAAGACACACTAGAGCATTTGAATATTTCAAAATGGGTCATGGGGACTTCCTATGGGTCCTAACACTTGATATGGCATACTAGGACCCCTAGGGAGTTCCCATGACCCCTTTTGACACATTGGAATGCTCAAGTGTGTCTTAAGGGGTCCTCAGACCCCTTAAGACACACTTGAGCATTCCAATGTGTCAAAAGGGGTCATTAGGACTTCCTATGGGTCCTAACATGTGATAAGACGTACTAGGACTCCTAGGGAGTCCCCGTGACCCCTTTTGACACATTGGAAAGCTCAAGTGTGTCTTAAGGTGTCCTACGACCCCTTAAGACACACTTGAGCATTCTAATATGTCAAAAGGGGTCGTGGGGACTTCTTAGGGGTCCTAACATGTGATAAAATGTACTAGAACCCCTACGAAGTCCCCATGAACCCTTTTGACACATCTGAACCCTCAAGTGGGTCTGAAGGGGTCCTATGACTCCTTCAAACATACTGGAGGTTTCATATGTGTCAAAATGAGTCATGGGGACTTTCTAGTGGTCCTAGTATGCCTTATCACGCATTAGGACCCCTAGGAAGTCCCCATGATCCATTTTGACACATTGGAATTATTGAGTGTGTCTGAAGTGACCCCTTCAGACACATGTTAGGATCCCTAGGAAGTCCCTATGACCCCTTTTGACACATTGGAATGCATAAGTGTGTTCGAAGTGACCCCTTCAAACACACTCGAGCATTCCAATGTGTCAAAAGGGGTCATGGGGACTTTCTAGGGGTCCTAACGCGTGATAATGCATACTAGGACCCCTAGGAAGTCTCGATAACCCCTTTCAACATACAATTTAAATATTATGATCTATAAAGTTTATATATATATATATATATATATATATATATATATATATATATATATACACACACATATACATATACATATACATATACATATACATATACATATACATACATATACATATATATATATATATATACATATATATATACATATACATATATATATATATACATATACATATAGATATGTATACATATACATATACATATACATATACATATACATATATATATATATATATATATGTATATATATATATATATTATATTATTATATATATTATTATATAAAATATATATTAATATATAATTATATCTATAGTACATATTAAAAAATATATAAAATATTTACATAATACCCCTTAAATGTTATATATATATAATTTGTACATATAAATATAATATAAGTTCATTAAATATATTTATATACAATACATATTAATATAAAAATATATATTAATATAAAATATTATAATATAAAATATTTTAATATAAAATATATATTAATATATAATTATATATATAATATATATTAAAAAATTCACATAATACCAATTAATACCCCTTAAACATTATATATATAATTTGTACATATATTTATATAATATAAAATATATATGACATACAATTTAAAACCCCTAAGATATTATAATATAAAATATATAAATTAATATATAATTATATATATAATACATATTTAAACATTATATACAAAAGTTCAATTTTTTCATATACTCCCACCATTTTTTCATACTTGGCAAAATCGAGTACCCGATTTCCCCGATTTCAAAAAGTTCAAATTTTTCATATACTCCTGCTATATTTTCGTACTCGACAAAATTTGGTACTTGATTTCATATCGGGTACCTGATTAGGCTTGTGCTTTGGTGTCAGGTTTGCCCAGGTCTACTGACACCCAGGCCTACTAAAAGTTCAACATACATTTTCATGCGCTTTTGGACGACTGAAAAGTGGATTTTTTTACATCACCACTTTTTGGCCCCTCATGATCTTGCACATACCCACTTGATTGTACTCATTCTCCAAAAGGGCTGTCAAAAGTGCTTCTCTTGCAAGTATGTTACACATGAATAGATCTCTCTCATTCATAGTACATATTTCAAGATTTTCCTCTTCAATGATAGTCTTATCATTCCTTCTTATCAACCAATAACCTAGTCCTAAACACAGTAGGTGTGTCTTCATCTTTTCTTTCTAGCTATTAAAATTTACTGCATCAAACTTAGGGCTTTCTTTCCTAAAATTTTCCATGGATCTCCTTAAGCTATTAAATTTCTTTTTCAAGGACCTGCTACTCTGATACCAATTGTTAGAAAGTGAAGTCCACCAAGATAACTAAGAGGGGGGGTGGTGAATCAGTTATTAGATAATTATAACTTTTATCATCTTCAACAACATTCAACCATATAAGCAATATAATTACCAACCATAGAAAGATATTCATACACAATAACATAATGACACAAGATATGTTGACTAGGGAACCTCTTGATCAAAGAGTAAACCCTGGTTGGAATGATGCCCACAAAAGATGCAATAATATGAATATTTCTTGTGAAAGGATGGACTATGTTAGGAGTCTTATGAAATACACTTAGTACATATGAATCCCTATTAGGAGATTTTGAATCCTTGTTAAAAGATTCTAGCCTTGTTAAGAGTTATGGAAGACAGAAGGACCCATTGCCCAAACAGCTTCAGGGTAAGATCACTGAACACACTGTCCAAATAATCTTTGAATTACTCAATAGAATAATATGTTACCTCTTCTCTAACTATGCCAAATCACACTCACTGTTACGTCAGATCTCAATTTCAGATCTTTGTACCTCGCATGTCTTCCTTCACAAATTTGCTTTCATACTTAGCTCTTTTCTTCACTTCATGCATACAACACCACACACAACCGCTACTTCCATATCATAACCACAACACTACAACAAGGAAATAAATTCCTTCCTTTATACCACACTCAAATAATTACAAATGAGTCGACATACAATTACAATATAAAAGTTTCCACACGCTACATCAAAATTACATAAAACTATTAGCTTCCAAATACAATAAATCTTCACTCGTGTGACCTCAAATTCTATGCTTTCATCCACATCACTATCAATGTCTCTTCAACTTCCCTTTAACTGTGCAAAACCAAATTCCATCCTGATTAGGAGATATCATCCGATTTCCACAAACCGCTACTCACGAACACTGCCTGAATACTACTTCCACCAAAATGCTCATAACTTCCATGAATAAATGAATTACTATCTGCGCTCTTAACCATAGACATATAATACATCAAAGAGTATAACCTCAACATCACATAGCTCCTACTATAATAACCCACGTGCGCTAATCCAAACTCTGTCTGGTTCTCTGGAAGTCTTTGGTAAATCACTGTGTTGACATCAATGACAAGCATAGTCATGAATGCAACAACAACTACTACAAAATGACTTCCAAACATTTAGCATTCATTCCTAACAATCATGACACTCATAAACTTCACCTAAGTAATTAACTTTTAATTCACAATAGAAATCTCTGTATCATAATCGAATCACATCTCCATTTCCTAGTTACTTACGTAAGCATGTAAAATCCATCACCTCATCACAACATTCATAACTCAAAATAACCATAAATTAGAATTGATATTTATATAATAAAATATTCATCAATAATTCCTCACCTAAATTTTAACCCTAAATGAATACACATCACAACCTAATCCATTTCTTGAGTTTCATTTTCCTAACAACAGGTATCGACATAAATTCCCTAATTGCACATCTTAGTATTTCATCTAAATCAATCATCATAATGCCAGTCATGATGTATCATAAAGTCAAAATTGTGAGTATAGAAAGCACCATAGAATGTAATGTATTCTCATCAACTATAATCAAATCCTTTTCAAAAGGCTAGAATCTACTAAACTAATCAAAACATTAAGCCAATTACTAGGTCTACCATAACGTTAATGGAAAAGTTATGATGGTTCTAGGGTGAGGCCTCACATAAGATTAGTCAAATTCTTGATACCAATTGGTCGACCAAACGACCAAAACTATTGTCAAAGTTTTTCACCGATTATATGACATGCAAAACCATCATCTAGATTCCAACGTCTGTAGTGGTTGAATTATCGAAAAACCCTTCGTCAAAATAATCACTTCAACCTGAAAGAATTATCGATCATACCTTTTATCTATGCGACCAAAGTTCATCTAAATTGCGACGAGTTAGGGTCCAAACTATCATCGAGGGTTCAACATTCTCATCGAAAAGCCAAAGAATGTTTGCCTCTCTTTTTATGACATTTGGTCAGAATAGATGTTGAATACATAGCATTCTCGTCGAAAGGACTATTATTCATACGTCGAAAAAGAGACCAATAATAATTTTTGGTTAAAAAATAAAATATATTATCAAATTAAGCATACCAATATTATGCTTTAATTTTTTACATAGTAATCATGTCCAATGACATAATTTATTTAGGGCCAATATAATAAATTACAACAATTACATCAATTAGCACTATTCATGATATGCTTGCATAGATCACTAAATCCACCTTTCCTTATCATATCCTAAATATCACATAAAATATTAGTCAAGAGAAGAGCATAGTATTCAAGCCATTAATGAATATCAACTTATATTTTTATTATTCTACTACATTAAATATTGGCCAATGAATCCCTTAATGTAATCTTTTAATGTATTATCATTATGTCTATGTTATATTGATGAAGGGTGCTCCCCTTAATACCACAAACACATAACAGATATAGAGAAACAACAACAATAATATGCAAGAACAGAAAATTGGCTTCTTATTATCTCCACAAATGTGGAATTACAAACTTTCAGAATTACAATATGAAAAGCCACATGGGCATTCCCTTACAATATTCTGTAGGACAAAGCCTCAAACTATTACCCAGATCTACTACCCAGAACTATTCTGAACTGCCTAAGACAATAATACAGCCTTCCTTATATAGGCAATTTTCCACTGCCTGGGAAGGTTCCAGAATTTTAGCCAATAAGGCCGACCAAACTTAGAATTATTTTATTTGACATTTTATTACATCATAGTCAGCTCAAGATAACCTTTGAAACCCGAACAGAAATTTTGAAGAAAATTATCTTTTGCCATTTCGGGTGGCCCAACTTCCGAAGACCATAAGTCATCACCAGTTGACCCGATCGGCTATTATAACCCCATTTTGGAAATGCCACGAAGCGCTCTACAGGCTTGACCTGCGCAAGCGCCCGTCACCCAAATTTTTGACCTCATCCGGGGCCTCTAAAGCCTTCAAAATTGAGTTCAAAGTTTCTTTACCCTGCTGCCAATACCGAAAATCTTCAATATCTTCCAATATACACTTGATCTGGCAATGAAACTTTACTGGTAGGCTTATATGACCAAAATGAACCTCCAAGAAAGAAATAAAATCATTCTGAGCACATGCGAAAATTACCAAAAATAGTAACTTTCCATAAATAGCAGCTCTGCACTAAAATAGCCCTTATTGAATATAAAAACAGAAATATTTTTGGGTGATGCAAGATTGCTCTTACACCCAGGATGCTCCTGCATCAGACACCCGGGGTAATTTGAGAAGTGACCCTGTCACGACTCAGGTGTGCAGAGGAAAACCAAGATGGCTAACCTCCTCCTTTGTCAGCCATGATGAATCTTCAACAGGTCGTCCTTTCCACTTGACCAGATATTCTTCATATGTCCTATTCCTTGTGCTTCTGCCAACACGACTATCCAGTATATCTTCAATCTCCTTAGTATCTAAACTAGTTGCTGGAATACTCCACTGTGCCGCTGTGATCTCATCTTCAACACCTCCCTCATGATACTCTGTCAGATCTGAAATGTTAAACACTGGCGAAATATTTAGCTCAGTAGGTAATTCTACCTCATATGCATTTCCTGAATCATGTTTCTTCAGTATCCTACATGGTCCAAACTTCTTCATTTTCAGCATGTTATATGTGCCAACTGGAAACCGCTCCTTCCGCAAATGAACCATGACTTCATCACCAACCTAAAATTCCTTGTACCTCCTTTTCTCATCTGCCTTAGCCTTATACTGTGCATTCATCTTGGTAATATGCTTCCTCACCTCCTCATGGATGTTCTTCAAGTGTTCTGCAAAATCCTCAGCCTCAGCACTACTTATTTCTCCTTTATCTATCTTTCTCAACTCAGATGCATTTCTTGGACTACTTCCATATACAATCTGGAATGGTGATTTACCAGTGCTCCTGTTGACAGAATTATTGTATGCAAATTCTGCCTGTGGTAAAATCAAATCCCATCCTGTTGGCTTATCTCCAACCAAACATCTCAGCAGATTTCTCAAACTTCTATTCACCACCTCTGTTTGTCCATCAGTCTGTGGGTGATGTGATGAACTGAACTTCAAATCTATCTTCAACTTCTTCCACAATGTACGCCAGAAATATCCAACAAACTTAGTGTCCTGATCTGAAACTATGGTCTTTGGCAAACCATGAAGTCTCACTACTTCTCTGAAAAACAATTCTGCTACATGAACAACATCATTAGTCTTCTTGCAGGGAATGAAATGTGCCATCTTCAAAAATCTATCAACTACTACAAAAATTAAATCATGTCCCCGCTGTGTCCTTGGTAAACCAAGAACAAAGTCCATGCTGATATCCTCCTAAGGCTTCTCTGGTACAGATAATGGCTGATACAACCCTGTATTCTGCTTCACTCCTTTTGCCATCTGACATACTCTGCAACTCTATACAAACTTCTTCACATCTTGCTGCAACTGTGGCCAATAATAATTCTCACTAACCAAACCAAGGGTTTTGTCACGACCAAAATGTCCAGCCAATCCTCCGCTATGCTTCTCCTTGATGAGATTCTCCCTCATAGAACTTCGTGGAATGCACAACTGACTCCCTCTGAATAGCATATCATCCTGGATGATGAAATCCAACCATTTCATCCTGTCTAGAGTAACAGGTTCTGTACAAGCTTTCCAAGCTTCACCAAAATCAGGATCCTCTGGATACAAATTCTTGAGCTCCTTGAACCCAACCACTTCAATCTGCATTTCTGTCAGCAATAGTTGCCTTCTGCTAAGAGCATCTGCAACCTTATTAGACTTTCCACTCCTGTGTTTCAAAACAAATGTATAACTCTGCAAAAACTCAACCCATTTCAAATGCCTTTGATTCAATTTTCCTTGACTATTCAAATATTGCAAAGCTTGATGATCAGTATACAAAACAAACTCCTTAGGAAGTAGATGATGTCTCCACTTCTTTAATGCCTGAACTATAGCATAAAATTCTTGATCATAAATAGAATATTTCCTCTTGGCATCATTTAACTACAAATCCCAAATACACTAACTCTTTCTTCACAAAACTGCACTTCTTCAAATTAATCAACAATTTCTCTTCTCTCAACTTCTCAAATACCATACGAATATGAATCATATGCTCATCCAATGTCTTACTAAAGATCAAAATATCATCTAGGTAAACAATGACAAACTTACCTAGAAATTCTTTCAGAACCTCTTTCATGAGCCGCATGAAAGTGATTGGTGCATTGGTTAGCCCAAAAGGCATGACTAACCACTCATATAGTCCTTCCTTTATCTTGAAGGCAGTCTTCCATTCATCTCCTTCTCTGATCCGAATCTGATGATATCCACTCTTCAGATCTATCTTTGAGAAATACACAGCTCCACTCAAACAGTCCATAATATCATCCATTCGTGGCAATGGAAACCTGTACTTGATTGTGATCTTGTTTATTGCCCTAGAATCTGTACACATCCTCCATTCTCCATTCTTCTTTGGTGCTAATACCGCTGGTACTGCACAGGGACTTAGACTCTCTCGAATCAACCCTTTCTGAAATAACTCGTGTACTTGTCTGTTCAACTCTTCACTTTCTGCTGGTGTCATTCTGTGTGCTGCCTTATTCGGAAAACTCACTCCTGGGATCAAGTCCATCTGATGACTGATCTTCCTGACTGGTGGTAATCCATCAGGCACGTTATCGGATACAATATCCTGAAACTCATTCAACAAATCTGCAACTTCTACATGAACATCTTCTACTTTCTCTTTACCAGCTTTTGGAATTAAAGCAAAACATACATGCTCATGCCTCATACCATCTAGAAAATTTCTTCCATCAACAAAATTTATCCTTGCATTACCACATACCTTTTCTTCAGTCTCCTTCAATGGTTTTAGCTTATGTCGCACTCCATCCTTTGTTAGGGAATAGGTATTCGCACGACCATCATGTACAGCACATCTGTCAAACTGACATGGTCTACCCAACAACATATGACATGCATCCATAGATATGATATCACACAATACCTCATCTTGGTATCCGCCAACCTTGAACTTTACTAGGCATTGTTCATTGACCATGACCTTGTGGTCATCCTGTACCCAGGCAATCCGATATGGATGTGGGTGTTTCTGTCTCTTGAGCTTCAACTTTGTCACCATCTCTTCTGACACCAAATTGTCAGTGCTTCCACTATCAATAATCACATTACAACATTTACCTTCACACTTGCACCTGGTGCGAAACAGGCTCCTCCTTTGCTCAGGTTCATTCTCACCACTCAACAGGACTCTTCTGTTAATCAACGTTTCTCCTCTTTCAGCATCTTCAGAATTTGATGATCTGGCATCTTTATCTACATGTGCAACTCTGGCTTGGCCTTCATTTCTCCTGTCTGTTCTGCCTTGGCGCTGAGGACATTCAAATGCCCTATGACCTTCTTCTCCACAGTGAAAACATGTTCCACGGAAGCCTCCTCTTCCAGATCCTTTTCCTCTTCCTCTTCCTCTCTGATCTCTATTATTCTGATCCTGAAAGTGATTGGAATTATTTCCTTGCTGATTTTGACTGCTACTGGCCTCATCCTTCTTTTTTGGATCTTCATTTCGGCCACCATATGACCATCCACTAGATCGTCCACCGTGACCTCTTTCATTTTGTCTGCTCTCGAACTTCTTGTTCAGCTTTTCCTCTACTTTTAGGGCAAATTGGTATGCCTCCTCAATACTGCTCATTCGAACTAGATTCAACTCCTCCTGAATGCTTGGCCTTAACCCATTAAGGTATCGGTTAACTTTCTCCTTATCAGCTTCTGCATGGCCTGTTCTGATGAGGAGTCGATACAACTCCTCTGTATACTCCTGAACAGATCTTCCTGCTTGCTTCAAACTTTGCATTTTCTTTAGTAGATCAAGCTCATAATCAACAGGAATGAACTGTCGCTTCAATTTATCCACCATCCGATCCCATCTCGTGATTTTCTCCTTTCCCCTTCTATTTCGCTCCAACTGAATCTCTTGCCACCATATCTTCGCATGACCTTTCAGTCTGGCCTTCGCAAATTTGACCCTATCAGGATCCTCAACATCTTCATACTCAAAATATTCCTCACATTCATTGATCCAGTCGATCAATTCCTCTAGGTTAAGATTTCTAGAAAATGTAGGAACCTCAATCTTAGGTCTTTTCCCAATCTTGGAAATCGCCCGAAAAAGTCTTTCTTCCTCCTCGTTCACAATTTCAACTTCTCCTTGATATTCTTCTTCGGCTTCATCCTCGCTTTCGTCTCTGACATTAAGATTCATTCCTCTACGAATCTCTTCTTGTAATGCTCACACTTGTCTCTGCAGCTCTCTAACCTCAGGTGTTACAACACCAGCTCTTCTGCCACATTCCCTTCGTGGAGGCATTTTCGCGATGCGCGTTGAAACCCTAGCCACGGTCCTGGTGCAAACTGCCTCACAGTCGGTGATCTGTTTACACACTCAAGAAAACCTGCTCTGATACCACTTGATGAAGGGTGCTCCCCTTAATACCACAAACACATAATAGATATAGAGAAACAACAACAATAATATGCAAGAACAAAAAATTGGCTTCTTATTATCTCCACAAATGTGGAATTACAAACTTTCAAAATTACAATATGCAAAGCCACATGGGCATTCCCTTACAATATTCTGTAGGAAAAAGCCTCGAACTATTACCCAGATCTACTACCCAGAACTATTCTGAACTGCCTAAGACAATAATACAGCCTTCCTTATATAGGCAATTTTCCACCGCCTGGGAAGGTTCCAGAATTTTAGCCAATAAGGCCGACCAAACTTAGAATTATTTTATTTGACATTTTATTACATCATAGTCGGCTCAAGATAACCTTTGAAACCTGAACAGAAATTTTGAAGAAAATTATTTTTTGCCATTTCGGGTGGCCCAACTTCCGAAGACCATAAGTCATCACCAGTTGACCCGATCGGCTATTATAACCCCATTTCAAAAATGCCACGAAGCGCTCTACAAGCTTGACCCACGCAAGCGCCCATCACCCAAATTTTTGACCTCATCCAGGGCCTCTAAAGCCTTCAAAATTGAGTTCAAAGTTTCTGTACCCTGCTGCCAATACCGAAAATCTTCAATATCTTCCAATATACACTTGATCTGGCAATGAAACTTTATTGGCAGGCTTATATGACCAAAATGAACCTCCAAGAAAGAAATAAAATCATTCTGAGCACATGCGAAAATTACCAAAAATAGTAACTTTCCATAAATAGCAGCTCTGCACTAAAATAGCCCTTATTGAATATAAAAATGGAAATATTTTTGGGTGATGCAAGTATTTGTTGCTATGAAAGATGACTCAGAAGAGGAAGAGAAACATGAAGAGACAACACTGATCTCTAAAGTAAGTAGAAATGATACATGGATCATAGACAATGGCTGTACACATCATATGACCGGTGATGTAGAGAAGTTTGATCATCTTGTTGTATATAATGGAGGATCTGTGAGAATGGGAAATGATGCACCTTGTATGGTAAGAGGTAAAGACTCACTGATGATCAATGATAGATTACAATGTGAAAATGCATACTGGGTAGATGGATTGAACTATAATTTGTTAAGTGTGGCTCAGCTGAACAATTCAGGCCACCGACTAGCTTTTGAGAGCAAAAAGGTGAAGATCTATGATGATGGAAGAAGACTTGTGAGAACTGGTACACAATCCAGAGGTAATCTATTCTATCTTGATATGGATCAATCTTCTTGTTTGTTAATAAAGGATGAAGATGCTTGGTTGTGGCACAGAAGGTTATGCCATGTGAACTTTGACAACATGATCAAGATTATTAGAAAGAAAAGAGTTAGAGGATTGCCTAACTTGACAAAACTTGATCATGCCATGTGCCATGAATGTCAAAAAGGTAAGATGACTAAGTCTAGTTTTAAAAGAAAAGACTATTCAACAAACAAGATACTTGAGCTAGTTCATACCGATCTATGTGGTCCTCTGAGAACTCAGAGCTATTCTGGTGATAGATATTTTATTCTTTTTGTTGATTATTATACTAGACTGATGACTGTTATGTTCCTGAAAGAGAAATCTAAAGCTTTCAAAATGTTTAAGTGGTATAAAGCTAAGGTAGTGAAAGAAACCTGAAAGGAAATAAAATTCTTAAGATCTGATAAAGGAGGTGAATTTATCTCTGATGAATTTACTAATTTTTGTAATGAGCATGGAATCAAAAGATAGGTATCTGCACCGAGGACACCTTAGCAAAATGGCATTGCTGAAAGGAGGAATAGGTCTATAATTGACTGTGCTAGAACATTGATGATACAGAAGAATGTTGCTTAGACATATTGGAAGAAAGCTGTCAATACAAATGTGTATGTTCTTAACCGAGTACAACTAAAGAAGGACTCCAACCGAAAACCTTATGAACTATGGTTTGGACACAAACCTACTATAAGTTATTTCAGAATTTTTGGAAGTAAATGCTTTATTTTGAAAGATGAGAGAAATGGAAAATTTGATTCTAAAGAAGATGAAGGGATATTTCTGGGATATTCCACTACAAGTAAAGCATACAAATGTTTGAATAAGGCTACAAATAAGATAGTTGAAAGTACTAATGTTCATGTTGATGAGTTTGATGACAAGTGCATAGAGGAAAGTACAAGGGAACTGAAAGACTATGGTAGATTCACTTACATTGAACATCTAGAGTATCTACCAACATCACAAGTTGTGACAACCAGTTAGCAGGGAAACAATGCAGGACAACATGCAACACAAACCAAGGAACAAGATGGAGCTACCAAGCAAGGAATTGACCCTGAACAAGATGAGCAAGAAAGGAGAAATCATGTTTTGGCTAGTTTTGTCAGAAGACATCATCCTGAAACACAAATCATTGGAGATAGACATGTTGGAATGCAAACTAGAAGCAAAACAAGACAAGGTACATGTCTAATTTGTGAATTTGAACCTAAAACTATGAAAGTTGCATTAGAGAATGAAGAATGGGTTAATACAATGAAGGAGGAAATAGAGCAAATAGAGAAGAACAAAACCCGGTCCTTAGTACCCCGACCAAAAGATAAGAATGTTATCGGTACTAAGTGGATATACAGGAATAAATTGAATGAAAATGGTGAAGTCACAAGAAATAAAGCTAGATTGGTATGCAAGGGATATGCACAGGAAAAAGGCATTGACTATGGTGAAACATTTTCTCCTGTTGCTAGATTAGAAGGAGTTAGAATGCTACTTGCATATGCTACACACAAGAAATTCAAAGTCTATCAAATGGATGTGAAGTCAGCATTTTTGAATGGTATACTTGAAGAAGAGGTCTACATTGAACAACCTGAAGGATTTGTTGATCCTGACAATAAAGACATGGTATGTAGATTACATAAAGCTTTATATGGATTGAAGCAAGCATCGAGAGCATGGTATGAAAGACTACATACTTACTTGTTAAGTATTGGATTTGTTAGAACAAGTAAAAACAACAATCTTTATGTGAAAGGTGATACTAATGATACTATTATCATTGTTGAAATATTTGTTGATGATATTATCTTTAGAGGCTCAGATCTTGTCTACAAGGTATTTGCTAATGAAATGCAAAAGGAATTTGAAATGTCTATGTTCAGAGAGATTAAGTTATTTCTTGGACTACAAGTGATTCAACAGAGTGATGGAATATTCATCACACAATCTAAATACATAAAGGAAGTACTGAAGACATTTGGCATGGAAGATGCTAAACCTATGGGAACATGGATGGCTACTAGATGCAAATTGAAAAAGGAGGATGAAACTATAGAGGTAAATCAAACACTTTACCGATCCATGATTGGTAAGTTAATGTACGTAGTTCATAGTAGACTAGATATAGCACATGTTGTGGGAATTGTTGCAAGATTTTCTGCTAATCCTAGACAATCACACATGATAGCTACAAAAAGGATCTTAAGATACTTGAAGAAAATAGAAAATTATGGATTATGGTATCCTAAGGAAGGGAAGTTTGAACTAAAAGTTTTTACTGATGTTGATTGGGCTGGAAATGTGGATGATAGAAAAAGCACCACCAAAGGAGCATTTTTCTTTGGTGAAAGACTTGTAACCTAGACAAGTAAAAACTAGGCTTGTATTTCTTAGTCTATAGCTGAAGCAGAATATGTTGTTGCTGCTACCAACTATTCAAATATTGCATATATCAAACAAGTGTTGGAAGGAATGAATGAGGTAATCACTGACCCAGTGATTATATATTGTGACAACACTAGTGCAATTAATATTTCAAAAAATCCTATGATGCACTCTAAGACAAAGCATATATCTATTAAGTATCATTACTTAAGAGAACAAGTGCAAGAGAAGAAAGTAAAGTTAGAATTTTTTACATCTAAAGAACTTGCAGATATTTTTACAAAACCCCTACCAAAGGACACATTTGAATACTTGAGGACTAGACTTGGGGTCCGTCCCCTATCTATTGGTCACTAAGGTGATTTGGTTGTTGCATCAACCTACTTATATGAGAAGATCATTCATGTTGATGCAACATAGTTCACACTTTGAATCATGTTCAAGGTTGTGATTAAGTTTGAAAACTTGAACCGATTGGAATATCTATATTCAGAGATACATAGGAAGACATAATTGTTTGTTTATTTGTTTCTTTGGCATTGTTGTTAAAGGGAGAGATAAATAATGTGAAAAGGAACAAGAAATGATGAGAACTATCTAAGGGAGAGACAATTTGAATGAGACATACATGATTATTGAAGATCAGTTACAGAAAACAAAAGTAGGAACAAGAGAAATGAAAAGAACACAACTACAGAATGGTAAAGATGTATTATTTAATGTTGGTTTAGTAACATAGTGATTAAACATATTAAGCCAATTCAACTTACATCATTTTGTTCAAAAATTTGTAGAATATATGTTTGGTATGTGTATGGTACATTTCATATTACTTGAGTTGCCATCAATGCCAAAGGGAGAGATTGTTGAACTACAACTGATTTGGAATCTGATTGAAGAATCTATGATTAAAGATCACTGAGGAGTTGTTGATTAGATATGTAATATGATCAAATTAGTATTATATTGTCATTCATGTCAACTAGTTTGACAACACTTATCTTGTAAGTTACTATACCGAGACATTTGAAGAAAGGTGAAAAAGATGAAGAAAAAAGAAATTGACATGAGGAAAGATGTACATGACAGATGAGGATAAGGAACACATTGAGTAACTTGATGTTGAGTCTATGAATTGATGATATTGACTTTATTATGTTGCATTCATCTATGATGAAGTGTAGAGCTGAAAGACACAAAGTAGTGTTGTTGGTAAATGAAGCATTTCTAGTATACACCGATAGAGTGTAGTGGATACCGATCACAGTATTAACCAAGCAGTGTTCACCGATGCATTTCTTTGTTAACCGAGTGAAACAAAATGAATTAAATGATTAGTTTAGTCGATAAGATTGGTGAGCTAGCAAGAGTATAACATCAAGGTAACAGATAATGTTTGTTACACAGATTGATGGCTGATGAAATTTAGGGAAGATCTAACGGAGCAGATTGAAATGTGTTATTGACACAAGTACTGAAAAATTTTGAAGGGGCAAAATCAATGAATGTGGTTAAGTGGCAAAATCTGATTGTGGAGAAGAAAATGATTTACTCATCTATATAAGAGAACATAATTTTTTTATGATGGATGCCAGAAGAAGAAGAAACTACAAGAATATTACGTGAACAAGGTTTTCATGCATTCTGATCATATTGGTTAAGTAAGAACCGAGCTACAGAACAATTACCGAGCTACCGAGAGCAATTACCGATGGACAGTAAGTTGATACAGTATTGAATCTGAAGTGGAATATTGATCAGAAGGATTTGTATGGACTAAATATTGATCTGTAATCTACAATTGAAGTTGTATTAAGGTAGGTCATTTACTGTTACATATTTAACCATTGTATACAGTCAATATCTCTTAACCGAGTGGACTCTGAAAGTCTTATGATGTATCATTCATAGAATGAACATTGTTATCTTGTCAACCCCATAGTGAATGCTGGTTGGAAGATAACTTCTAGTCTAAAATCCTCTAACATGGTCACACCTGACAGTGTGTTTGTAAACCTTTAAGAAGGTTGGGTCTTAATCAACCTCACTTCAGAAGAGTGAACAATTTTGGGTTGCCGGTCCCAGTTGGGTTTTTCCTTTACAGGGTTTCCACGTTAAATCTCTTGTGTTATGTGTTGATTGTGATATCTGTTTGTTATCATTCTTTACATGTTACATGTTAGATTTGATCGGTAACTATTATACTATTTGACTCATAATCGGTAAAAGCATAGACAGTGAAAGTTTTATTGTTTACTGAGGAGCAAAAATTGAAGAAATAGTTTTGAATTATACATTTTGAATTAGGACACTGGATAACTGATTCACCCCCCCTCTTAGTTATTCTAACAGAATAGCATGGTAAGTTTGTAAATGATTGTCATAAAGAGAAAAAAATGATACCTAATAGGAACATAGTAAAAGTATAATATGGGGCAAAGGACATCAAGTGACAATCACAAGAATCTTATTGGAAAAATAATGGTCAAGTGGGCTTAAAGACAGTGTTTCTATAATGCATTATAATCACATGATAACATTCATTAAGACATAAAATTCATTAACACACAACATTCATGAATAATTCATTAACACTTAAAATTCATTAACACACAACATTCATGAATAATTTATTAACACATAAAATTCATTAACACACAACATTCATGAATAATTCTTAACACATCATTCATCAACATTACTAGTACAAAATTACATCCATTAAGACAACGTACTTTCATAAGCAAAAAATGTTAATTATAATCATTTCTTTTTGAGTTTCTTGCTACTTTTTTAATGTAATTTCTAAGAGGAAGATAAATGTCCTCATCATTCCCCTCCTCTCCTGATTCTAATGCCAACGCATGTCTCCTCCTCATTTATTCAGGAATAGGAGGTCGTTGCACCAAAGGGGGGTCCACTGTAATAACAACTACATCATGAGTTAAATTCACACCATTTTATATTAGTGAATTACAAGTATTTAATTAAGTAAAAGAACTATAAATCAAAAAAATAATTTAAAAGAACAAAACATAGATTTTATTTACCTGAATGTGCCACATGATCTACATGGTGATCACTTTGAACATCCTCCAGCACTCGTTCAGCATGACATTCTATATCCTCTAAAATATACACAAAAAAGGTTACACCAAGTTCAATTTAAGATGTTAAATTGTATTAATAATTACATAATTAATTTTAAATAGAAAATAAACACCTCGATCAATGCTATGATGTACATCAGGGGCTTCATCATGCGGCATAGGATCTGTGTTATGATTAAGAGGTTGTATTGCAATGTCATGCACATTATTATCAAATAGATTGTTGCTCAAGTATTCAATTTCTAATATATATTTTTTGGCATATTTACCTATTCACATGATAAAGCAGAATCTTGGGTTGGACCAGTGGAAGCTTGGCATAGGCATTCAACCACGGCTTGATAGCCTTCCTTGAAGGTAATTTTTTTGTGTTCTATCGTGGCCTCTAAATTAAATTCAGAGCCTTGCATTTTTTGATTAAACAAAATTATTTGCATTTTATAAATAATTTTTCTCTGCAATTCATTTACTACTACTTAAAATTCGTGCTTTAATTTTGGAATATCCACCAGAGCCAAGTCTGTGCTGCCCAATCTTGTGCAGCCTTCCTTTGTTGCCTTTGATGTGTCCTGCAACCTATGTAAAGTTTGAAACATGTTAGATGATATAGATATAAAGATCACTAATTAGTGCATTATTACATTGTACTAGTAGTTAATACTATTGCATACCTTCTTCTCTCATTTTATGGTGTAATTCCTCTTTGAGCATCCCCTTTCTCCTTTGCATCCAAAATGAACTTATTTCAATCCCTAATTGGAATAAAGGGAGGATGCTCGTACTTTGGGTTCTGGATGAGACTCCTATATGAGTCCCGCACAGTCTTAAGATATTTGACATCTTTTCCTAAAATTTTCTTCTCCTCAAAAATATTACTACCAAACTCATGCTCTAAATCTTTAATGAGCTGATCTTTTAATTTTTTGTCTTGCAAGTTCCACCTTTTAAGAAAAAACACAAAATTGCTAGATAGAAAAATTAACTAAAGTTGTGTACCTTGAATATAGTAAAATAAAAGACCTGAATGAAAGGAAAAATATTGTACCAATTAATGATATGAAAAAAAAAATAGTGGGATAGGGTTAGTTCACTTATGATATTCCACCTTGTACATATGGTGGACCCGAACATCTTTAGTGTGAGGTCATAAAGCATCTTATAAAATGAATCATTTCATCATAAGAACATGACCCACCTTTAGCAAGGAAAAATTGCATGTGTTTATTGAATTTTTTTCTAATCTTTTGACCTCTAGTTGATCTCCACATTTTAGCCATACTACATGTAGAACTTTCATCTACCATTTTGTCATTTCTCTCATTCGATGTAGATAGATCTAACAAGTACCTATTTGGTGGGTCCTACAATCCATCAAATGAGATATTGTCACATCCCCGCTTAAAATAGAATTTTGATAATAATTAAATAATTTATATATAGAATAATCAAGTCGTGACCCATACATACGGTTCTTTTTTGTCTATACATGGGAGATATAAAATTTATTAAGTTGAAAGTGATTATATAATTATATGTCTATTTATAACATACGTACTTAGTGATAAACAAGAAGAATATAATAAAATTATGTCTATTTATTGACTTATACTTGCTGATCCATGTCACTGTGTACGATCCTCGCCAAAGGGGTTAAATTTCTTGCATGTTAATCATTTATCTTAAGTTAGCAAAAAATTACATGATACGTATGCTACAAATAACTTAGAAGACAACAAGAACAATATGAAACATCGTAAACATGAACAAATTTACCTTATATATGGAATGCAAGATCATCAAGAGAAGGGGTGACAATGTCTGTAGTCAATTGCCGGTTTGCAAAAAGGGTGACAATCAAACACAATATATACATGTATCAACAACAATTAATTGAGAATCATAAGAAAAACATTGGTAATTATAAATCACATATGTTGTAATCATTAGAATTGAACACAATAAATATGTAATCATTAGAATTGAAATCAATAAATCAATATTAAACATATATACTAATCATTATAAATATATATAAATAATTAAATCACATACCTTGTATATTTAAATTATGTCATTGATCATCTTCTTCATCCATCTCATCATCATCGCCATCATCATCATCATCATCATCATCATCATCATCATCATCATCATCATCATCATCATCATCATCATCATCATCATCATCGCCATCATCATCGTCATCAACATCATCATCATCATCATCATCACGATCATCATCGCCATCATCACCATCATCATCGTCATCATCACCATCATCATCATCATCATCATCATCATCATCATCATCATCACCATCATCTTGATCTTCATCATCATCTTCTTCTTCATCATCTTCAATATCTTCTTCTTCCATAACATTATACTTTATCGGCCTTCCTCTTGCATCATGTCTAACAAAAAATGACCAACCCTGTTTATGTGGAACCTCTGAGTAAAAAACTTTCTCACATTGCCTTGGAAGAACATAGGGCTCATCTCCAACTGGCTCAAATGACCTTGTATTAATCATTGTAAATCCATTATCATGTTGAATAACAATTCTATCTGGATCATTTTGATTTAGTTGTAGCCTGTACCATTTGACGACGAATAGAAATACTTTGAAGGAGTTAAAGTCACACTCAATTATATCATCCATGATGCCATAGTATCAATTTTGAGATTGTTAAGGATGTATGTCATTTCTAGATGATATATTAGTGACCTCAAAAACTGCAGTTATCTCAGAATCACAAGTTTTCTTTGTGTCATCCAACTTTTTTATGAAAAATTTGTGGCCATGATAGTACATATCTTTGTGGTGCTTGACCTACAATTTTTCAAGCGTGTGAAAATTATTTTCATCGTGAGTTGATATGAAACATATGAGTCATGATCATTAATAAATTTGTATGTACCTCTCTACCTCTTAAACCATATGCTAGATCAATTACGATTGACATAACATTGGAATCTCAATTACGATGAGCTTCTCTAACCAATGAAGCAACACCTTCCCATGATAATTAGAAATAATTTTGTTGACATCATTCAATCCATATCATCATCCAATCAAGATTGTTCACAATATACAAATGTATTCCATCCCACTCTCGACCAACTGTATAAAAAAAATACACCAATTATAAATAACTTATATTGAAAATTTATAAGAATTAATTAACTACAATAAAATCTTATATTTACCTCTCACTTTCCTCAATCTACCTTTTCCCATCAAGTACTCCCCTTCAAATTTGTTAATGGATTTGGGATCCCAAATACGATCTACATGGATCTTTGCTGCAAACTTAAGAAGATATTCACTAATGTACACTATGGTCTGGTATACCATATATCCCTCCACCATAGAGCCCTCAGGATGTGCTCTTTGTCAAACCAAGCCTTTCAAAAATTTCAAGTGCCTCTCAACCATCCACATTGACCTTGTTGGTATAGGTCCACACAATCCAATCGCCTCAACTTGATGTATGAGGTAGTTTTCTTGTGCATTGAAAAAAGTTGAAGGTAGACACTTTTGCATTTCACACATAAGATGAGGAATTTTTCTCTTCCAATATTTTATATATCTCCTTTATTGATTTATTTTGATGACAACCACCTCTTGTATTTTCCAAGATCATACATAACTTGTTTGAAACTATTGTTGAAGTGGTGTGAGCAAGATAGAGGTAGAACATACTACAATATTTGTAAAATGATCTTATCAATATTTTATAAAATAATGCAATGAAAACTACATGCAGTACACAAATATATATTGAATACAAAATAACATGAATTACCTTAATAAATGTATGTCAATCATGTGTTTTCATCCCTGGTCCAAATTCATTTTTCTTTGATATGAGATCGTTTATGTTCGCAGCAAATCTTGTGGGAAATCGTATTTTTTTTATGACTTTTTTTATAGCATTGCTTTGTTGCTCCGATAATAACCAAGGGCACTTGTATCAATCTGGTCTCCATTTTATTTGATCTAATGACATTTTTCATTGCATGGTTGGATTCTTCAATGTCACTACAAATTTTCACAATTTTGTCTTTGTCACACCTTCCATCTAAGATTTTCCATAATGTCTCTGTTACATTCTTTCCAATATGCATAAGATCAAACAAATGCATGATTGGGAGTTGCTAGTAGTATGACAACCTACTAAATTGCATAGGATAACTTTTTAGTCCTTTTGGAAGTTGGTCATTAATGCCTTGACTACCTTCATGAGCATCAATTACATCATCAGTAAATAAAATAGAGTATCCAAATATAAATTTCAAAAAAAAATCATCAGATGGAATGACAATACCTTGATGATTTATTTTATTGTATTCAAACTTCCATAGGTGAGGTGTCATTCTCCATGGCTTTGATTTAGTCTCTTCTTTCCTATTGAAAAGATGTTTTTCAGTAATTCAGTACTTATGATTTCTGTGGAGAAAGTGTCTATTCTCATTGAACACCTACTTTCCTAAACTTTTTGAATGATGAGATTTCATCTTTGGACCACAAACTAGACATGCAAATTTTCCCTTTGTCTGAAGACCTACAAGATCATGTATAATTGGACTAAATATGTTAACTTTGTGTTAGCACTATAAAATAAATAAAAAGAGGAGTTAAGAAGAGAACATACCACAAAAATGTGTTAGCCCAGGGGCATCATGTATTGTCCATACAAGAATTGCATGGAATTGAAATTGTCTTTGTCCTATTGGTATAGAGATGTCATACATAGTGACCCCATTCCATAACACCATCAACTCGTCAATAAGGGGCTCAATATATACATTGATATCTTTAATTTGGTACTTACCTAGCTAAATGAACAAAAATATTACATAATTATTATGACCATTTTGATGGATTATTTATAATAAATTAATTTAGATGAGTATTAAATAAAAAAATACCTGGAACAATTAGTGCCAACATTATGTGCTCCCTCTTTATGGACATCTAAGGAGGAATGTTATTGTTGATAACAAAAACAGACCACACTAAGTAAGTAGATCTCATCTCTCCAAATGGATTGATACCATCCGTTACCAATGAAAGCTTGAGATTACGAGGTTCTTCTTTAAAGTGTGGCCATTTTTCCTCTATTTCCTTAAATGTCAAACCATCCACAGACATTCACATAATGTCATCTCAAATTCTATTGCATGCATGGTAATCCATAAATTGTGCCAAGCTATTGCACTTGAATAATCATTGCAGACGTGGAATAAAGGGAATAACCCAAAGAACCTTGCGAGGGACCTTTTTTGTTATTCGATCTGATCGATATCTACTAATATGACAAACAGGGCATTTTGTTGCAAATTCATGTTATTTAATATATATAATATGATCATTCAGACATCCATGTATTGTTTGATACTCCATTCCAATATCTTTCATAATGGCAAATAATTCTCGGTACAAGCGAGGTAGAATGTTTTATGGTGGTAACAAACACTCACCTATCAACCTACGACAAAAAATATAATTTTTTAATTTAAAGAATATTAATTGATACATGATTCACCCAATGTTAGTGTAAGGGAATTACAACTAAAAAAATGAAAAAATATGACATACCTTAACATGCATGTCATTGCTACATTGGATAAACCATTCATAACCTTCAAGTTCACCAACAACAGTATAGTGGTAAGAAGAGTTATTTGGGAGCCTTCGTATAGGGGCTCGTGTGCCTTCTCAAGTATAGGTACATCAAGGTCTGTGTCAACATCATCATCATCATCATCATCATCGTGATCATCTTGATAATCATGATCTTCTTTCATAGGATCATTACCTTCTACTTCTATATTCACACCTCCATGTTCCCTCATTTGGAAATCCACATTCTCCGGATTGTCATGGTCCATAACATGAAACCAAGGGTGGTTTACCTATATCAAAATGATGACCTTATATTAACCATGACCATGATATCATCATCAAATCATGTATTGTGCATTTTATAAATTATTAAAATATGTACCAATGGACAAAATTCGTTTCCCCCTTCAATGTGACCATGATGCCTACAATGTTCCTCGGCTGTTTTGATTAGATATCTTTTTGTCTTTAAGACCTTACAAATTTTGCAAGAACAATAACATTTTCCATCACCTTTTCTTTTTAAGTTATACCACAGTCTAGCAATTGTTTCCCTATTTTTTTGTGCGTTGATATCATCAAACATGGTCTTTCTTGAATGGAATGACTCGTTGGTGGAAGAAGGATGATTTGTTTACAACCTTCAAATTCTATATCAAGTGTATTAAAATAACATCCAACATTAATAATCAAGTAAATTCTAGCAAATCTGATTGAGTCATATTTGCTTGATAGTGTATGTCTACTATAAAAAAATCCCTTAGAAAAATTTAAAGATAAGATCTCTAAGAAAAATTTTAATTTGAGGATCTCTAAGCATTTTACAAGAACAAAGACAAAAGATGAAGGTCTTTACAAGCATTTCCACATTGGTCTTGACAAGCATTTCAACATTGGAGGGAGTATTTACAGTTCAAGAGAGATGGGGGAAACTTTCTTTATATGATATGGGATTTGATATGGTCGATTACGAAAGTACAAAATCAACACAATATGGAGATTCATTTGCCAAAAAATATAAAGCACATTTTCTACTAAAGATAGAATGTCAAGATCTTTGCTACCTTCCTGAAAAAGAGAGGGATTAATTAAGCAGGATTTATTTTATTTTCTTTATGTTTGGGATTAATTAAGCAGGGATCTTGCTATTCTTTAAATTTATACCAAGAACCTCCACAACCAAGAGAAATAGAAAGGGTTAAAGTGGATCACCCTGATGTAGCCCCTTTTTAGCTAGGAAAAAGTTTTTAGGAACACCATTAATTAGAACAACATAATAAGTGGAAGAGATTCAACTATAAATCCACTTGCAAGAGGATTTTTTGAAGCCAAATCTTCTCATGATCTCAATTGAAAAATCCCATGGGTTATGATGATACCATCAAGGATTCATTTATCCTTTAAGAAACTGATCTTCTCTTTGTTTATTATGTCATTGAAACAAAATATGAGTCTGGTTTCCATTTCTTTTTCCATAATTTTGTATATTGAATTGCATAAAGCAATCAACTTGTACTGATCAAAAGAGGATGGAGATTGTATTTTTTGGATCATGGCAAGATACGTAGCATTCCATGACTTAAACACAACCCTATGTTTCCTACATCCTTACCATTATCAAAACCATTACTAGCATGCTAAACTCTGGTGGAATGTTTCCTTGGACCTTGTTGGATCTCAAGTCCAACAATTGTAGATTCTTAAGATAGCCTAATGTATTCAGAACTTCCCTAATAAAATTTTTATATCAAAGATTAAGATAGAACAAGCCTGTAAGGTTTCCAATATCCTTAGGTATATTGCCCGTGATATTATTACTTACCAAGCAAAGTCTAGATAGCCTAGGAGAGAGGTTTCCTATACCTCTTGACAAAGTCCCATTGAAATTGTTCCATTATAGATTAGTTAAATTTAGTTGCACTGGGTCAATTTTAATAATCAGTAGATTGTAGACTATTTATATATATATAGAAGGATATATATTGCTTCAAGATTTGATTCCCTAGGTAGATACTTTCCATGTTAGATGGGTCATATGGGAGTTATAGGTTAGATTGGACTAAAAAGATTATCTTTAAACCTTTTATAAGTCCTTAAGTATGGGAATTAGATGTTATGTTGTCGAGTGGATAGCTTTTTTTGTCTACTTGACAATAATCTTTGGTTTATTTTGTTGACAGTTAGTTTAGATTGCTTAGGAACAGTTGAAAAAATAGTTATTTGGTGGTTGTTGGGTTATTTGGAGAGAATGGAGTCTATTTTGAGGGGGGATCCATGTGAGGAAGGGTGTGAAGAAAGGTGGTGTGAAAAACCATGAAGATGTAACAAGGTTATCATCAATAAAATCTATTTCTCTGCATTTTTGTATCTCACCATCCTGAAGGAACAATCAGCGAGTCCATAACTCCAATGGTTGATGAAATGTGATTGAGACTTGGTTAAGTAATATAAAAAACTCCTCCATATCTTATTTTCATATTTATGTATTTACCTTAGCATTTGGTTTGATCTCAAGGAAGAAAAATTGACTGGCGTGACTGGCTTTTAGAGGGTATAGTCAATAGTTTAAGGTCAGCCACCCCCCTAAACCATGGTACCAACAATATGGATAAGGTTCTAGATATCTTCCATAGACTTGTCCTTGTACACAACATGGGTGTCACACATCTTTATGTTGAGGGATATTCTCTAATTATAATTGAAGCATGCAAGAGAAGAGTTTTCCAAAATTGGTGAATCCATTATTTTTAGCAACAATCCTAGATGCTCCTTCATAAATTTGATAACTTTACATTATCTCAAATATGTATAGAATGGAAATAGGTTATCCGATGTACTTGCAAATTGGGCATATGATAGGGATAAAATGGTGGTTTCTAATGACATTAACCCATTATAAATTTACCTAGAGCTAGAAGATATAGTACTCAAGGACCGAGGTTACAGTGGGAATTAAAGTACTTTGACTCTATCATGTTGTTAAGTCTCATGTTTAGGATTGCATTTGTATTGTCACTTTATTTGAAACTAGTCACCTCATTATTTTCTATTAGTTTTGATCTTATGAAAATACAAATCCTTAATTTGGAAAGAATCTTGAAGATTGTTCACTATCATTGACAATTTCGTATAACACATTTTTTCTTACAGGAGTAGCCATTGGATCAAGGTCGTAGTAAATTGTTTCTTATGTTAACATTGGTTACTATTATGTAACTGGTGTCCTATTTTGTGTGGTTCTCAGTTGGGTGTTTCACCTTAGATTATTGGTGAGTGGCTATCCCTTGCTAAAAAATAATCTAACTTTTATTTTAAGGGTTTAAAATTGAGTAGTATGATTTTAGATTACTCTGCATTTGACAAAATATACAATCCAAACTTTACTGTGTCATTTTTGTTCTCTTAGATTCACAAAATGTTACCTTCACTAACATATACATGGAGCTTAATTAACCCTTATGAATATCAATGGTTGTGGCTTCAAGTGTTTGTGTTCACATGATAAATGGTAGGACTACATCTTATTTTGGGATGAGAGTGAGGCTTAGTCTACTATTGTAAGAAATATAGGTCAACTATGTTATATCACATAAAAAATTTATTATTTTTAATGTATTAAGTAATGTGTAATATTCTTGAGGATTTGAATTATGTTAAATGATAGTCATTAATATCTCTTACTCTATTCTAACTTGTATGTGAGCAGTGCCTTCTAGTAACTATTGATGTTTCTTGATGTGTTTAGGAATCATCTTGTCCTTAAATATTTTGTGTCAGTTACAAATTGTCCATAGCAACATAGTAATCATGTTAGATATAATAAATTTTAGTAGAGATAAAATTATATCATTCATGTCAAATGACCATAATCCAAGCACCATACATCTATCAAAGGTTAACTATGAACAATAACCTGGTCATCCCTTTCAACTTCAACCCAAATCCTAAATCATTTCTATAAAGTGAGGTAATGGCCCATTCACATATCCATCTTAATGGCCATTAGTAACTGAATAAAAGATATATGACATAGATCATTATAATGCAAGAATTGTAGCCTAAAAGTTCACTTAAATGGAATACACAATACCAAACTCGTCATTTGGAGTTTGGTGAATAATAGCCTAAAGGTCATCATTTGGAGTCATAGCTTAAAAGTTCACTTAAATGGAATTAAACTCTATTGACATTTCATAGGGAAACCAAAATACAAACTTGGTCTTATCACACCCAAAATTCAGAACTGTCCTCTTAGACAAGGTATTCACTAGTTAATTCTGGCCATTGTTTTAATCTTTCTCACCAAGTTTCCCAAATGACCAATAGGGATAGTAAGGTTGTCTTGGTTCTAATAGTTGGGTAGTAACTCTCCCAAATGGATCGGTTTTGAATCTCCTCCAAACTCCCAATATTCACCAATCTTCTCCAAACACTAATACATTTGGGGTGAAATTGCGACGGCAGGCAAATGTCATGCAGTTTTGGCTTTTTTTTTTCAAATATAGCCCGACACCGTCGCAATTTGTGACGACAATACATTTGGCACTGTCGCAATTGCGACATTGTCGGGATATAAGCACAAAATTAAAAAGGAACGTTGTCATTTGTGTTTTCAACAGCGCCGTAACCCTCCGCGAAATCACATCAGGATATAAGGGCAAAAAAAACAAGAACGTTGTCATTTGTGTTTTCAACAGCGCTGTAACCCTCCGCGAAATCACATCGGGATATAAGGGAAAAAAAAACAAGAACGTTGTCATTTGTGTTTTCAACAGCGCCGTAACCCTCTGCGAAATCACAGCTACAATTTCTGAGTACGTTGGGTTTATTTTTCTTTTGTCATTATTATGTAATCTGGTATTCAGCTGTTAGAGAGCTAAAATACCCAGAAATGAGGACATATCTATGTTGAATTTATTGTTAACGGCTTTGGTTATTTAGAAGTTTAATTTTATTTGTTCATCTTTCAAGCACAAATGTTTTGTGGACTGTAACATCTTCATTATTTCGGGTATGCAGTGAAACAACCCTAACTTGCAATTGCGATGTTGTCGGGACATAAGGGCAAAAAAAAAAAGGAACGTTGTCATTTGTGTTTTCAACAGCACCGTAACCCTCCGCGAAATCACATCGGGATATAAGGGCAAAAAAAACAAGAACGTTGTCATTTGTGTTTTCAACAGCGCCGAGAGAGATTCCCTCCGTGAAATCACAGCTACAATTTCTGAGTACGTTGGGTTTATTTTTCTTTTGTCATTATTATGTAATTTGGTATTCAGCTGTTAGAGAGCTAAAATACCCAAAAATGAGGACATATCTGTGTTGAATTTATTGTTAGCAGCTTTGGTTATTTAGAAGTTTAATTTTATTTGTTCATCTTTCAAGCACAAACGTTTTGTGGACTGTAATGTCTTCATTGTTTTGGGTATGCAATGAAACAGCCCTAACTTGCGACTACCTTCACGGTACTTGTGTACATTATCATGTTGTCTTTACAGTGACTATCCTCATTCAAGTGGCAATTACACAAGGGACAGTCACTGTGAGATGTCCTCATTTGTGACAAGGACAGTCACACTTAGGACATCTCATAGTGATATTCCCTTGTGTAATTTCCACTTGAATGTATTTCTATTGAACCACATTAATGCTTTTCTTCTTCAACAAATGAGGACAGTCACTGTAAAGACAACATGATAATGTACACAATTACCAAAAAATGATCTTGTTAATTGATGTAACACTTTGTCTTGCTCACTCCCTATCCTTCACTAGGGTCTCTTTAGGCCAATGTTTTGACTTGATAGGGTACTTAACTATCCCTACACTCTTTAGGTATCTCTACCCAAGATCCCACTCCTTCAACTAGTGCACACCAACAAGAAATACAATGAACTCTGCTCAATACCAATCTAGCTACTAGGACACTCCTAGTCTTGTCTTCACAAATTGAAACACATTCAACTAGAACTTTACTCCATGGAGAGGCTGGTCACTAGGACCTCTATTGGTTTCAATATTACTCCTTCACCTATACTTTTCATCAGTACTTCAATCTGGTTCATCAAACCATGCCAATTGCACCCAAAAATAGGCTGCTAGCAATTAGGCCTTTGTCAAGCCTTTTTGTTTATATTAAGCCACCTAAAGGGCTTAGGATTTAGATGCCCTTTATTGAGAACTCCAAGATATCTAAGGTCTTCTCCTCCTAGATTTTTTGTACACCAACTGCTACAGCCATGCCTGAAAACAAGTATTTTGACACAACTTGGACAGTCTGACTAAGAGTTTGTTTTCTTAGCAGCCAAAGAAACTCACCCAATCTTCTAATTTGACTTGGGGCTTCTTTAGATGTGTGTCTACCTCTCCATGAGATTTTAGTTGAAGCAACCAATGCATTCAACTTGTTGTAATCTTCTTGTAATGATTTGTCATCCCTAACTATGCTCAACTGACTCACCTAGGACATCATTGCAAACATAGAAAATGAGCTTCCCAGGGCCCCTCCTTCCAAACATATAGTACATGGAGTCTCCTCACCCATTCCAAGAGCCCGTACAAAATTGACAATGGAATGATGAGCTAAGACTCCATTTGTTCAACCTGCCTGGTTCAAACCAATGATAGGGTACTTAACCAAAGAATTAACAAACTAGTTGGAATGCTTCAAAACTAAAAAAAAACACAACACAGAATAAAAAAACAACTTGTACTAACTTTTCCAATAGACACTACGAGCTATCTAATCCATTAATCAACTGAAAACAAAGAAACAAAAAAACTCAAGAATTCACTAAAACTGTGTTACTCTACAAATCTTCTTAATTCCAAATTTTTTTCCCCCCAACCTTTTGCATAGATCGATGGAGGCCTCTTATAGTTGATCTGATGCCTAATTCAATGGTTTCATATAGTTACATAACCATCTTACTCGAAAATGCTCCCTTGCACAAATGTTGTCAATGTTGTGAATGACAACATTGACAACTTTTTACAACCTTTGGGATTTTGGTTCAAAACTTATTGTTAAAACACCATAAGACCCTAACCATGACTTAGTTAGGCTATTTAGACCTCACATAGGCCACTTCTACACTTCTTTGCCCAATTTGACCCCTAAATGCTTCATTCCCACTTTTGCCACAATATTGGTAACTTGGGTACAAATTGGCACTTGCCTTCACAAAGGTCACACATGAGGACATCTCACAGTGATCGATTGTCCCTTGTGTAATTGCCACTTGAATGTATTTCTATTGAACCACATTAATGCTTTTCTTCTTCAACAAATGAGGACAGTCACTCTAAAGACAACATGATAATGTACACTCACTGTAAGGACAGTCACAAATGAGGACATCTCACAGTGACTGTCCCTTGTGTAATTTCCACTTGAATGTATTGCTATTGAACCACATTAATGCTTTTCTTCTTCAACAAATGAGGACAGTCACTCTAAAGACAACATGATAATGTACACTCACTGTAAGGATAGTCACAAATGAGGACATCTCACAGTGACTGTCCCTTGTGTAATTGCTGCTTGAATTACACAAGGGACAGTCATTGTGAGATGTCCTCATTTGTGACAAGGATAGTCACACATGAGGACATCTCACAGTGATTGTCCCTTGTGTAATTGCCACTTGAATGTATTGCTATTGAACCACATTAATGCTTTTTTTCTTCAACAAATGAGGATAGTCACTCTAAAGACAACATGATAATGTACACTCACTGTAAGGACAGTCACAAATGAGGACATCTCACAGTGACTGTCCCTTGTGTAATTTCTGCTTGAATTACATAAGGGACAGTCATTGTGAGATGTCCTCATTTGTGACAAGGATAGTCACACATGAGGACATCTCACAGTGATTGTCCCTTGTGTAATTGTCACTTGAATGTATTGCTATTGAACCACATTAATGCTTTTCTTCTTCAACAAATGAGGACAGTCACTCTAAAAACAACATGATAATGTACACTCACTGTAAGGACAGTCACAAATGAGGACATCTCACAGTGACTATCCCTTGTGTAATTGCTGCTTGAATTACACAAGGGACAGTCATTGTGAGATGTCCTCATTTGTGACAAGGACAGTCACACATGAGGACATCTCACAGTGATTGTCTGTAATGTCCCCTTTTTGGCTAACTTGGAAAATAGGAACAATTACTCCACTTCTCAAACTTACTCTATCAGATACTTACAATTAAACTAAGTAATGGAGGTTACTTAAGATATCAACCGCTATTTCAGATTCAATCACAATATGTGTGCAAGATGATATTGATACCAATATGTTTAATAGCACTGTCAGATATAATGATATGAAATATGCTATGAATATGATGTTTCCTATCACTTATAGTGATAGTATAATGATGCTATGTCTGATATAAACAATATCGATATACAATCAATAATTATTGCTTACAGCAATGTATTTGCTGTGTCTGATATGATGATGTAATTATGCAAATGTGTAATATCGCTATGAGTGATATGTTGCTATTTCAGATTCTGAATTATATGCTTGCAACTTCAACTATTGATGTTGTTTCTGACTATCCTTTCTATCTGTGCAATCATGGTGTTGTCTCTGATCTGCAATGATAAACTTGAAACCAAACTGCCAAAGGTAGATGCTCTATTGAGTATATCCAAATATGGATAAGTAAATAAAGTTCTAATGATGCCTTGAGTGACTGACGAGAATGCATTCTTATATTGTCTTTAACAAATGAAGAGATGCTATGAATGAGACGTGTCTTGTTTCTTCCTCCATGTCCCTTTGTTAATCACACCTTTCCATAATCCAACAGTTCACATAATATTATTTCATTATTTTCTGATCATAGATAACTCCCAGATTGACTCAATATCAAATCTTTTTATGAAGGTAATCTTCCCTAATTGGTAGTGCAACCAGTAGTTAACATCCATTGTGTTTGTATTAGTTTGGTCTAACTATCATTAGTATTTAGTAAATCGATATTAACTCTTGCCTTATCCCATATTGTTATGATTATATCCAATCTTTCTACTCTGATATAAGTCTATATCATTTTCTGATAATTGTCCATTTATTGGTTGATTGCTGGTAATGGAGTTTGATCTTCAAATTGACTTCCATTCCTATTAATACTTAAGGATACATTGTACTTATTATCCATGACTGATGCCTCATTCATCAATAGCTTGTGATATAATCACTGATGCTTTTGTGTTTCTACAAGATGTGGTTTATCTCAGACAATCGATAATCTTTCAATCCTTTAGTCGATATCCTCCTATGTGGTGTCTATTGATATAGATAGTAGAATTCAATCTAGTTTATGTTATTGTCATGATAACATAGGAAGTGATGGTGCATATTTGCTAGCGGGTCTTCATGTTTGATATTGCTTTATCGGATATGTCATTGTCTAAACTTGTGCAATTAATGATTATTTATAATATATGAATGGTTATCCTTCTTGCTTATCAATACATCTTCTGAAACACATAGCGACCTATCCCTTATTCATATCATGTTGATCTTGACTTCATAGTATTTGGTTCATTAATCATCCTCTCATGGTATCGATGTGTAATGACTAGTGATTGTTGTATCACTTCTTCATTCCTCATCGTGATAGATAATGCAGATGTTTAATGTAGATGTATATCGATTACAGATATTCGATATTGCTTTAAACATTATTATTATTATTATTATTAATGTTATTGTTATTATTAAATATTATAATTAATGATGTTAGTAATATTAATAATATTATAATAAATATTATTATAGTGATAACATATTGTTTTATATTGAGAGGTTTATTAATATTATTTATATATTAAAATTATTATGTCAATAATTGATTTAATATTATTACTTAATATATTATTATAATATAATATATATAATTTATTAATAATTATTTATTATTAATTTATATTATAATTATAATCATAATTATATTATTTATTAATATTTTAATATTATTTAATTAACATATTACTTATTATGCTAACTATATATTATTATTATCTTTTGATAATAATTATATATTATTGTTATATACCGTTAATAATAGATTATTATATATCATCTAATCATTTTATTATTATACTAAGTTCAATATGTCACGGCTCATGAGATTGTCCCTTGTGTAATTGCCACTTGAATGTATTGCTATTGAACCACATTAATGCTTTTCTTCTTCAACAAATGAGGACAGTCACTCTAAAGACAACATGATAATGTACACTCATTGTAAGGATAGTCACAAATGAGGACATCTCACAGTGACTGTCCCTTGTGTAATTGCCACTTGAATTACACAAGGGACAGTCATTGTGAGATGTCCTCATTTGTGACAAGGACAGTCACACATGAGGACATCTCACAGTGATTGTCCCTTGTGTAATTGCCACTTGAATGTATTGCTATTGAACCACATTAATGCTTTTCTTCTTCAACAAATGAGGACAGTCACTCTAAAGACACCATGATAATGTACACTCACTGTAAGGACAGTCACAAATGAGGACATCTCATAGTGACTGTCCCTTGTGTAATTGCCACTTGAATGTATTGCTATTCAGCCACATTAATGCTTTTCTTCTTCAACAAATGAGGATAGTCACTCTAAGGACAACATGATAATGTACACTCACTGTAAGTGTACATTATCATGTTGTATTACAAATGGACCTTATGTTGGTCGGCATATAAGTGCAAAAAAAAAAAGGAACGTTGTCATTTGTGTTTTCAACAGCACCGAGAGAGATTCCCTCCGCGAAATCAAGTGGGTTATCATTTGTGTTTTGAACAAAGCGGGTTGTCATTTGTGTTTTGAACAGCACCGAGAGAGATTCCCTCCACGAAATCAAGCGGGTTGTCATTTGTGTTTTCAACAGCGCCGAGAGAGATTCCCTCTGCAAAATCACAGCTACAATTTCTGAGTACGTTGGGTTTATTTTTCTTTTGTCATTATTATTTAATCTGGTATTCAGCTGTTAGAGAGCTAAAATACCCAGAAATGAGGACATATCTGTGTTGAATTTATTGTTAGCGGCTTTGGTTATTTAGAATGCTTCCCCACAATACTTAATTACACAAGGGACAGTCACTGTGAGATGTCCTCATTTGTGACAAGGACAGTCACACATGAGGACATCTCACAGTGACTGTCCCTTGTGTAATTCCCACTTGAATGTATTGCTATTCAACCACATTTATGGGCCCGTTTGGACCACGACACACAGTAGCATCTACAAAGAAGAATATCCCAGGTGTAACAAGTTGTAAGAATATACCAACAGTTCTAAGAAGTTCCCTAGCACGTAGTAGCATCTATAGAGAAGAATATACAACATGAGGGCAGCCACTGTAAAGACAACATGATAATGTACACTCATTGTATGTGTACATTATCATGTTGTCTTTACAATGACTGACCTCATTCAAGTGGCAATTACACAAGGGACAGTCACTGTGAGATGTCCTCATTTGTGACAAGGATAGTCACACATGAGGATATCTCACAGTGACTGTCCCTTGTGTAATTGCCACTTGAATGTATTGCTATTCAACCACATTTATGGGCCCGTTTGGACCACAGCACATAGTAGCATCTACAGAGAAGAATATCCCAGGTGTAACAAGTTGTAAGAATATACCAACAGTTCTAAGAAGTTCCCTAGCACATAGTAGCATCTTCTAATTGTCTATACCACTTCACAAGGTATTGTTTGCACACATTGTTTTTGGTTCTTTTGATGACCCTTGTTTTGAAATTGCTATTAGGCCTTGTAGCTTATATGTTTTGATTGCTGGAGAGCTTCTAAAGCTAAGCAAGAAGACCATTGCACGAGTTATAGCCGTGCGCTCAGGTTTGAAAATTGTATATTTTTTAATCTAATGTATATTTTAACTAGACTTTTAGCTTATTTTTGCTGTATATTTTAATCTAAAGGGAATCATGGATGTGAACTTGAAAGAATTTGGTACTTAGTTCTTATGGAGAGAATAGTAGTAGTTTACGGTCTAATATCAAATAGAGTTTTCCAATTACAGAAAGTTAATGAATTCTAATAGCTTATATGTTTTGATTGCTGGAGAGCTTCTAGAGCTAAGCAAGAAGACCATTGCACGAGTTATAGCTGCGCGCTCAGGTTTGAAAATTCTATATATTTTAATCTAATGTATATTTTAATCCTTTTTCCATGTCATGTAATATGTCTTGCCTTGTAGCTTATATGTTTTGAAATTGCTGTTAGGCCTTGTAGCTTATATGTTTTGATTGCTAGAGAGCTTCTAGAGCTAAGCAAGAAGACCATTGCACTAGTCGTAGCCACGCGCTCAGGCATGAAAATTGTATATTTTTTAATCTAATGTATATTTTAACTAGACTTTTAAAATATTAAAGGATTTAACTAGGTCTAAGAAGATTTGTGTACTTTTGACAATTTTGCTTAGTCACTGAAAGTTGTAGACCAAAGTTTTCATAGCCCAATTTTTGCTTCCTATGAAGAACGATCATGTCAGATAATATAAGTGAAGAAAAAAATAGGGAGACAATCGCTAGATTGTGGTCTAACTTGAAAAGAAAAGGTGATGGAAAATGTTATTGTCCGTGCAAAATTTGTAAGGGCTTAAACCGTAGAAGACTGCTAATCAAAACAGTTAAGAGACATTGTAGGGAGAATGGTCACATTGAAGGGGGGCATGACTATCATCCACTGGTAAGTTGTTCATTATATCATTTTAACAATTTATATACATATGAAATCACTTGATGATGAGTTGAAGATCATGGTTTATTTATGTTAATCAATTTTATATAGGTTGATCTCCCTAGGGAAGTACATGATATGGAGGAACATGGGGGTGCGAATATCCAAGGTGAAGATAATGATCCCATGGAAGATGACGATCATGTGCCAGAAAACACAATTGAAGATGATGGTATAAATACATTGATCCATGACACATTTAGTCCAAGCGGATCTGATCATGATGATGATGATAGCCTCGATGTACCTCTACTTGAGAAGGCATATGAGCCCCTATACAAAGACTCCCAAACAACTCTTCTCTATGCTGTATTGTTGTTGTTGAACTTGAAGGTTATGAATGGTTTATCCAACATAACAATGTCACGTATGTTAAGGTATGTCATATATATCTTTATAGTTAACAAAGGGTGAATAATGTACCACTAATATTGTTTATATTAACAACTTATATTTTTTGCTGTAGATTGATAGGCAAGTTTTTGTTACCACCATCAAATATTCTACCTCACTCATATCAAGAATTATCTGCTATTATGAAAGATATTGGAATGGAGTATCAAGCAATACATGCTTGTCCCAATGATCATATTATATATTATAAAGAACATGAATTTGCAACACAATGCCCTGTATGTCATATGAGTAGATATCGAACAGATCGAATAACAAAAAAGGTGCCTCACAAGGTTCTTCGTTACATCCCCATTATTCCACGGATGCGACAATTATTCAGGTGTACTAGCTTGGCACAATTTATGGATTACCATACACGCAATAGAAGTCGAGATGACATTATTCGAATCCCTGCGGATGATTCGACATTTATGCACATAGAGGAAAAGTGGCAACACTTCAAAGAAGAACCTCGTAATCTCAGGCTTTCATTGGCAGCGGATGGTGTCAATCCATTTGGAGAGATGAGATCTGTTTGCTCGGTGTTGCCTGTTTTTGTTATCAACAATAACATTCCTTCGTGGATGTCAATAAAGAGGGAGCACATTATGTTGGCAATGATTGTTCCAGGTATTTTATCATTTGATAGTTATTAATTTACATGTACTTACATATCTTACAGTAAAATGGTCACAATAATTATGTAATGTTACTGTTCATTCAAGTAGGTAAATATCAAGTTAAAGATATGAATGTATATATTGAGCCTCTTATTGACGAGTTGGTGGAGTTATGGAATGGTGTCACTATGTATGACGTGTCTAGACCAATAGGACAAAGACAATTTCAATTCCATGCAATACTTGTATGGACAATACATGATGCCCCAGGGCTAACAAATTTTTGTGGTATGTTATAGTGAATTCAAGTTGCGCATGATAATTCTAATTATAAAAATCAACATATTTAATAATCCAATTATATCATTATCTTGTAGGTCTTCAAACAAAGGGAAAATTTGCATGTCCAGTTTGTGGTCCAAAGATGAAATCTCGTCATTCAAAAAGTTTAGGAAAGCATGTGTTTGATGAGTACAGACACTTCCTCCACAGGAATCATAAGTATCGAAGTATGGAAAAACATCTTTTCAATGGGAAAGAAGAGACTACATCAAAGCCATGAAGAATGACACCTCGCCTATGGAAGTTGGAATATAATAGAATTAATCGTCGAGGTAATGTCGTTCCACTTAATGGTTTATGTTTGTAATTTATATATTTCTATTGTGATTTTTGTTTACTAATTATGTAATTGATGATCGTGAAGGTCATCAAGGCACTACTGACAACCTTCCAAAGGGACTAAAAAGCTATCCCAGACAATTTAGTAGGTTGCCCTACTACGAGGACCTACAAATTGTGCATTTGTTTGATCTTATGCATGTTGGAAAGAATATAACAGAGACATTGTGGAAAATACTGGATGGAAGGCGTGACAAAGAAAAAATTGTCAAAATTTGTAATGACATTCATGAATCCAATCATGCACTGAAGAATTTCATTCACTCAAATAGCAATAGAGATCAGATTAATATAAGTGCCCTTCCTTGGTTATTAACGGAGCAGCAAAGTGATGCCATAAAAGAAGTCATACGAAAAATTTGATTTCCCACAGGATTTGCTGGGAACATAAGCAATCTCATATCAAAGAAAAGTGAATTTGGGCCAGGGCTCAAAACGCATGATTGGCATACTTTCATCAAGGTAAGTTATGTTCTTCTGTATTTACAATATATTCATAAACTACGTGTACTATTCATTATGTTATGTTAGAAAATAATGAAATGATTGGTTTATAATTACTGCAGTACGTGCTACCTATATCTCTCCCAGAGAACTTCAACAATAACATCAAACAAGTGATATATGATCTTGGAAAATACATGAGGTAAGCAGTAATATCTATTCAATTTGTTGTATATATTTATTATATTCACGATTTGTTTTTCTTGCTATGTAATCTATTGTATATTATTTTGTAAAGTCTCGTATTTATATATTTTTTGTGACTTGAATCTCTTAATGTAGGTGGTTGTCATCTAAAGAAATCCATAAAGAAGATATAAACTATTGGAAGAAAAGAATTCCTCATTTACTGTGTGAAATGCAAAAGTGTCTACCTCCAACTTTTTTCAATGCACAAGAACACTACCTCATACACCAAGTTGAGGAGATTGAATTGTGTGGACCTGCACACACTAGGTCAATGTGGATGGTTGAGAGGCACTTGAAATCTTTGAAGGCTTTGGTTCGACAAAGAGCACATCCTGAGGGTTCTATGGTAGAGGGATACATGGTATACCAGACTATGGTGTACATTACTGAATATCTTCCTAAGTTTGCTTCAAATATTCATGTAGATCGCATTTGGGATCTCGACCCTTTTAAAAAATTCAAAGGGGAGTACTTGATGGGGAAAGGTAGATTGAGGAAAGTGACAGGTAATAAATTATAAGATGTTATTGTAATAAATTATTTCTTAATCTTCAAAATAAATCGGTTGTAAGTCATCTATTTTTTTTTTGTACAGTTGCTCGAGAGTGGGATGCACTACATTTGTATATTGCAAACAATCTTGATTGGATGATGGTATGGATTGAACGATGTCAACATTCTAGTCACACATTAACATGGGAAGGTGTATCTTCATTGGTTAAAGAAGCTCATCGTAATGGAGATTCTAATGTTACGCAAAGGGAAATAGATTTAGCATATGGTTTAAGAGATTTCCAGGTACGTACAAAATTATTAATCACCCGTATGTTTATCAACTCATGATATAACAATTTTGACATGTTTCACATATTATTGCAGGTTAAACACCACAAGGGTATGTTCTGTAATGGTCAAAAATTTCGCGTCAAAGTGTTGGATGACACAAAGAAAACTTGTGATTCTGGAATAACTGCAGTCTTTCAAGTGACTAATATTTCATCTAGAAATGACTTAGATCCTCAAGAGTCTAAAAATCAATACTATGGCATTTTGGATGATATACTTGAGTGCGACTTTAGTTCCTTCAAATTAGTACTCTTCGTTGTCAAATGGTACAGGCTACGACTTAATCCAAATAATCCTAATAGAACTGTTATTGAACATGATAATGGATTTACAATGGTTAATACAAGGTCGTTTGAGCTAGTTGGGGATGAGCCCTATGTTCTTCCAAGCCAATGTGAGCAGGTATTTTACTCAGAGGTTTCACATAAACCGAGAGGAAGGCCGATAAAGTATAATGCGATGGAAGAAGAAGATACCGAAGAAGTAGAAGATGATGTAGATGATGATCACGATCGACAATTATTGGATGATGTTCCTGAGACAAATTTTCATGAAGAAGAAGAAGAAGAAGATGATGACGATGATGCTACTACTGATGATGATGATGAAGATGATGTTGATGTTGATAATGATGATGTTGATGATGACGACAATGACGACAACGACGACGATGATGACGATGATGATGACGATGATGACGAGGATGATGATGATGATGATGATGATGATGAGGATGATGATGATGAAATTTAAAGGTATGCCATCAATCCTTAATGTATTTAATATTCATTTCTTGATAGAAATATATTTCTCTTAAATGGTTACATAGTTTATTCGTTATTGGCTAACATTTTTATACTTGATCTTTGACACAGGGGCACAATATGGAGCAACCACCTGAAGGTGATGGTGATGATATTCCTAGCTCATCTACACATGAGCAAGTAAAACTCATTGTAATTGTGCAAACTAGATAGAAGCAAAATGTTATTTTTTTTAATGTTATTTTCTTCATTGTTTTGGAGTAATTTTGATAATACTAATACTATTGTTGTCACAGAGGGCTGGTGGTCAGAGAGAGGGAAAGCAACTTGCAGTCCCTCAGGAGTCCCCCCTTGTGGACCCTTTTTTATTGATTTAGCAGAGACCGATGACCCGATCGGTTCCATTAAAAAGCTGCTAAAGAAAATTGGGAAAGAACTTCTACGTTTGGTATCCATACATCCTCAGACTCAGGAAATAAAAGACAGGGCAGCTGAGTTGTTGTGCACTTCTGAAAACTTTAAAGTAAGTATTAATGAAATTTTTAATTATTACAAGAGTTCAATAATGGTTTTTATGTTATGCTCCTTTATGACATTAATTAAAATATGGATGCATTGTCTTTACAGAGTTATTTGCGTGATTTTGAACCCCATTCCCATGATGAGGCTGGTACTGCAAGTGGTTTAGGTAGATCACATGTTCCATTCCCCACTTGTGTTTTCCACTGAATATATATAGGAATGATCATAATCATTGACAATACATGCTCAAACAATCTTTTTTTTTAATGCTCTAACAATCTTGTCCATGCTAGTCCACGCGTTCTATATTTATGCATGCTCTAACAATTTTATTCTTCAGCTCCTTTCCATGATGATATGACAATGCCGCCTCCATCCAGGACAGCCACAAATGTCTTGCCGACTGCCATGTCAACAACACACAGCCTAAATGCACCAACTGTTGCACCATCTACTGGTACACAAATCCCTCTTTTTCTCTCTTTTGTTATGTGTTTAAGTGTTATGTGTTTACGATGTAGATCCCTTGATTGTGTTTGTGCCATGGGTGCTTTGCACCAATTTATTTCCCTTGAAGTATTATTTCTTGGAGGCATTTGATAATGGTTTTCATTTTTTGCAATAGGAGATGCAACAACTCCCGATGCAACATCATTTCCTGGATGTTCCCGTGTTCCTAGTACGGGAACGGTGAAGGATTGTGTATTGATCATCAACGACGATGAAGGCATTCCCTTAAAAGTAGCCAAAGTTCTAGGTACTTTAAAGTTATTATTATTCTATAGTGATATAATAGTAATTTAGTTTTTGATCACTCTTCATCGACTAATGATCCCATGATTATTTTGTAGGGAATGATATTTTTTGGTGAAAACTTGGTGACGAGTGTTTGCGGATATTCGAGCCCACCCTACGTACATGGTGGAACATCATATCCTAACTAAAACCCCAAACCACTATTTTGATTTCATATCATTGCTAGAATAGTTTTCCTTTTCATCAATTTCTTGAACTATATTAAAGGTAGCTTCTCTTCATTTATGAGTCTAACATGTTTTTTTTTACTTAAAAGGTGGAATAACCAAGATAAAAAGTTGAAGGATGATCTTGTACATAGTATGACCCAGCTTTTTGGACCTCATGCATTCAAGAGAAACAAGCTCCTTGAAAAAGCTGGTTTATGTTTGAAGTATATTAGGGACCAGTACAGGAAATATTTAGAGGTTAACCCAAGGCACGAGCATCCGTCCTGTGTTCTTGAGGTTGAGTGGTAGGCTTTGATTTTGGATGGAAAGTATAAAGCCAACATGAAAAAAGGAATTACGCCAGTAGAGAGTAGAGCAAGGTATGTGATACTTTTGAGAATGTAATTATGTACTAATTAACCTCTAAATTTTTCCTGTAATTATATACTAATTAACCTCTAAATTTTTCCTGTACTGGTCTCTAACATATTTCAAACTTTTCATAGATTGCCTGACACATAAAAGGCAACAAAGGCAAGATTAGAAAAGCACGGGACACACAAGCTCGGCTCTGGTGGTTTTTCCAAACTTCAAGCACGAGTTGTAAGTATTAGTAAATCAAAACTTGTATCAATTTTTTTATATATTGCAAGGAAATTTTTTTTGATCAAACAATGCAAGTAAAATTCACCATACCAAGCAAAAATGTAGGGGTCAGAGTTCAATAGATGCCTCACAGAAGAGGACAAGAGAATTGGCTTCCAACAAGGCTATAGAGCCGTGGCTGAATGGCTACGAGCTGAAATCAGTGTGCAAGGTTCAAATAATGATGCATCTGAGCCACAGGTAAATAAGCTAAATGAAATTTATTTCAAATTGAATACTTTACCAATTAGTCTATTTGATGTTAAGTTCTAATATAAAGTGAGTATATCTATTTTAAGAAAGCAATGATAACAATGTGTAGGATATTGGAATGCAGCCTGACAATCCTTCTATACAATCTATGCATAATGAAGGTTCGCATGATGTGCATCCTAGTGGTGGAGGTATACATTTGCTATTAAAATTTTTATATGTAATTACAATTGGTGTTTGGATTAATGTAACATTTTGTATAGCAACTGTAGAGAATCGAGGGGTTGGTGCTCATGAGCATGTTGAGGTTGAGTCTAGACAAAATGATGTGGCCGGATCAGGTAATTAAAGAGCACCACAGTTATGTTCTTTAAAATAATTAAATACTTGTAACAATTATAATTAAATATTTTAAATTTAACTCTTTTATTTGTTATTGTAGAGGACCCCCCTTTGCAGCAGCATAGGAATTTGAGATCATCAAGAACAGAGAACAAAACAACTGATGAGGGGGGTATTGATGATAACACTAATGCTCCTCTTAGAGCTTACATAGAAAAAAAAATTAGAAAGAGAAAAAAGAAATGATTGTCATCTAAATACCTTAATTGATAATGACTGAATTTTATGTCTCAATGAATTTAATTATGTGCTAATGAATGTTCATGAATTATGTGTTTATTTTCATATTGATAAATGTTGCGTGTTAACGAATCTAATGTGTTAATGAATGTTATCATGTGATATTGATTGAATGTTACATTTTATTAATAATTGAAAGAATGAATGAATGTTAGATGTTAACGGGGAATGTAGAGTGATGTTAGGGGGAGGGGGGTGGGGCCAAATGAGCTTCCACCTTCATGTGGTTGGCCCTGTTTAGTAGAGAATATTAAACTATATTCTCGAAACAAAGTGAAGCTCAATAAGATACTAAATGAGTCAAAATGGTTATCAAGGTCCTCTATCCATAAGATACTTGTAGTCAAAATGGTTATCTAGGTCCTCTATCCATTCCATAAGTTCTTCACCATTCAAACTTCCTCCATAACAAGGAATGTGCTCTAGGTTAGTCATGAAGCCTAGCATGGACTCTCTGTCAGATAGAGCCACTATTTCAGAGCCTTTTCTGTGCATTTCCTTCAAGCACTGTACAGTGTACGGATGTGAAAGGGAGGGCAGACTAGTGTGAAAGTTAGAGTATTTATATCTTATGCTTTGAGAGTTTATTTGGTAGATTCAAGACACCTTATATCAAAGTTATTCCTTTTTCTTATCTGTTGTTCTGTCAAACCCTCATTTTTTGGGTTATTGCATTCAAATGGCCTTAACTTGCAAAAAAACCATAGGATATCCTCTGTTCTTTGTAAAATGCAAGTTAAGGGGGTTTATTTTCATATTTTATAAGCTTTGGAACAGGATACTAAGCCAGAGAATTTCGAGAGCAAGCCCTAGGTCAAGAATCTCAATGTTCTTGACTAGGAGTTGATGGATTATGCAAGATCAGAGGGTAGCGGCAAGTAAAGGACCTCAAACCTTGTTGAATCTAGATCTTTAGAGCATGGTGGACATCTTAAAACTTTGATCTTGGTTTCATGCACCCATTTTCAATGCCTTGTTTTGGAACCCACACCCAAAGGCATGCATTAGGTCTGCGGACTCAATAAGGACATTGATATGCTGGAGTGGAGTCAAGGTCTGGGAGTTGGAAGATTGTTAGAACATCAAAAAGGGTACTCAAAAAACATATAAGTTCATAAGGTCCTTTGTCAAATTGAAGAGTTATTGCTGCAGAACAGGTTTTGGAGACCTACTAGAGTCACTAGGTCTATTTGGACCCGTTTGGACCATGACACACAGTAGCATCTACAGAGAAGAAGTTTGGTATGCAATGGTCTTGAAACCTCCTGAGAAATTCTTGGTATGCATTTGTGTGGTGCAAAAGCTTCGTTGAAAGAGAAAAAGAAGAAAAGAATAGAAATGATTTTTTTTCTTTTTATGTCATATACTGTAACCAGCTACTTATAACTTGCAAAAATTATTATAACCATTTGAAATTGAAACTTAGTTTAATGTGAAACTGAGAACTGCTTTATTAGAGCTTTCTATGATTTAGATTCAGACATCAAGAACATTGTTTGCCTAATATTGTGATTAATGTTTATTTATTAATATCTCATACTGACAAACAATTGATAATTGTAGGGAAAACGTCATTGGGGGTCTTTGAGGATCCACCAGAAGCCAAGGAGAAAATGTATTCAAATGCTAAAGATGGTGTAACAGTCCTTACAGCTGTTGAACCTTGCTGTGTAGATCATCTCCGATTCTCCAAGTTCAACAGTACTGTGGTATTCCTTTGGATACTTCTAATGGTAAATTTCAGACATCAAGTTCTTTTCGTATGAAACTACTACATTTTTAATCTGTAGTTTTAAACTTTTAGTTTATAAATGTTCATCAGCTTTAGTTCCTATGCTACCATTTCAAGTATGATTAATGAAGTTACCTTTATCACAGGATGAAAGTGAGCAGTCAGCATACTGGTACGGAGCTGGCAGCATTGATACGGTGACTAGGGCATCGTTTAATGGTGGTATTATGTTTTCCCGTATTTAGGGCATCAACCTTTTGAAGCATTGCCTTCATCTTTCTTAAGTCTGAGTTTTAAGTTTGTTTATCTCTCTCGGTGCTGTTGAAAATACAAATGACAACATTCTTGTTTGTTTTGCCCTTATATCCCGATGTGATTTCACGGAGGGTTACGGCGCTGTTGAAAACACAAATGAAAACACAAATCCCTTGTGTAATTGCCACTTGAAGGAGGATAGTCACTGTAAAGACAACATGATAATGTACACTTACAGTGAGTGTACATTATCATGTTGTCTTTAGAGTGACTATCCTCATTTGTTGAAGAAGAAAATCATTAATGTGGCTGAATAGCAATACATTCAAGTGGAAATCACACAAGGGACAGTCACTATGAGATGTCCTCATTTGTGACTGTCCTTACAGTGAGTGTACATTATCATGTTGTCTTTAGAGTGACTGTCCTCATTTGTTGAAGAAGAAAAGCATTAATGTGGTTCAATAGCAATACATTCAAGTGGCAATTACACAAGGGACAATCGATCACTGTGAGATGTCCTCATGTGTGACTATCCTTGTCACAAATGAGGACATCTCACAATGACTGTCCCTTCTATAATTTCCACTTGAAGGAGGACAGTCACTGTAAAGACAACATGATAATGTACACATACAATGAGTGTACATTATCATGTTGTCTTTACAGTGGCTGCCCTCATGTTGTATATTCTTCTCTATAGATGCTACTATGTGCTAGGGAACTTCTTAGAACTATTGGTATATTCTTACAACTTGTTACACCTGGGATATTCTTCTCTGTAGATGCTACTGTGTGCTGTGGTCCAAACGGGCCCATAAATGTGGTTGAATAGCAATACATTCAAGTGGCAATTACACAAGGGACAGTCACTGTGAGATGTCCTCATGTGTGACTGTCCTTGTCACAAATGAGGACATCTCACAGTGACTGTCCCATTGTGAAATTGCCACTTGAATGAGGACAGTCACTGTAAAGACAACATGATAATGTACACAAGTACCGTGAAGGTAGTTGCAAGTTACGGCTGTTTCATTGCATACCCAAAACAATGAAGATGTTACGGTCCACAAAACGTTTGTGCTTGAAAGATGAACAAATAAAATTAAACTTCTAAATAACCAAAGCCGCTAACAATAAATTCAACACAGATATGTCCTCATTTCTGGGTATTTTAGCTCTGTAACAGCTGAATACCAGATTACATAATAATGACAAAAGAAAAATAAACCCAACGTACTCAGAAATTGTAGCTGTGATTTCGCAGAGGGAATCTCTCTCGGCACTATTGAAAATACAAATGACAACGTTTCTCTACATTATCATGTTGCCTTTACAGTGACTGTCCCTTGTGTAATTGCCACTTGAAGGAGGACAGTCACTATAAAGACAACATGATAATGTACACTTACAGCCCATGTACATTATCATGTTGCCCTTAGAGTGACTATCCTCATTTGTTGAAGAAGAAAAGCATTAATGTGGCTGAATAGCAATACATTCAAGTGGCAATCACACAAGGGACAGTCACTGTGAGATGTCCTCATTTGTGACTGTCCGTACAGTGAGTGTACATTATCATGTTGTCTTTAGAGTGACTATCCTCATTTGTTGAAGAAGAAAAGCATTAATGTGGTTCAATAGCAATACATTCAAGTGGCAATTACACAAGGGACAATCGATCACTGTGAGATGTCCTCATGTGTGACTATCCTTGTCACAAATGAGGACATCTCACAATGACTGTCCCTTCTGTAATTGCCACTTGAATGAGGATAGTCACTGTAAAGACAACATGATAATGTACACATACAATGAGTGTACATTATCATGTTGTCTTTACAGTGGCTGCCCTCATGTTGTATATTCTTCTCTGTAGATGCTACTATGTGCTAGGGAACTTCTTAGAACTGTTGGTATATTCTTACAACTTGTTACACCTGGGATATTCTTCTCTGTAGATGCTATTGTGTGCCATGGTCCAAACAGGCCCATAAATGTGGTTGAATAGCAATACATTCAAGTGGCAATTACACAAGGGACAGTCACTGTGAGATGTCCTCATGTGTGACTGTCCTTGTCACAAATGAGGACATCTCACAGTGACTGTCCCTTGTGTAATTGCCACTTGAAGGAAAAAAGCATTAATGTGGTTCAATAGCAATGTATTCAAGCGGCAATTACACAAGGGATAATCACTCTGAGATTTCCTCATTTGTGACTATCCTTACAGTGAGTGTACATTATCATGTTGTCTTTACAGTGACTGTCCTCATTTGTTGAAGGAAAAAATCATTAATGTGGTTCAATAGTGATGCAGAGTAGTCGAGGCTTTTAGAATATACAAATATACATCCTTAACTCTCATTCCACCAAGGAAGAATGAATTCCAATGGTTGAAACGTGAGTTAAGGTCTTTACATCAGTCAAACCCTGAAAATGAGGGTTTGTAAACAATGCACAGAAAATTTGAAATAACTTAGATATAAAACAAAGAGAATCAATCAAACCAACTTCCAAAGCATCAGATGTCACTATTACAACTTCCAGGCAAATTTTATCATCCAACCACCATCCGTACAGCCGTACAGAGTTTGTTTTTCACCAGAAATGCACTAAAACAGGGTTATTTTTATTTTTTATGAAAGCAAAATGATTACAATACTGGTTCTCTATCTGTCTTCGACCATTTGAAGCCTAAAATAGGCTCTCCAAATGTTGGTTCAACCATCTAGGTGGTTAGAACAGTTTATCCAACAAATGTCAACTTTGCTAAGCAACTTTTAAAGTTGCATTACAACTTTGCAAACAACTTTGCCGAGAAGGTTAAAAATGTGTTGTGAAACTTTAGGAACCTTATTAAAGTTATTTTGGACCTTCAAACTTCTTAACAACATCTAAAAGACACCTAATAAACACTTACTATGCTCATTTCATCCAAGGACTCAAAAGATGCCCAAGGTTTATAAGTCACCAAGGGGTCTTGTGTCCAACAAGTGGATGTTTATAAGGAGATAAAATCAATCCTTAATATTTATTACAAACCAAGAAAACATCTAAAACTCCTATTCTAATTTATTGTCATTCAAAAAGTCTCTGATTTGTCATTCAAAAAGACTCTGATTTGTCAATCAAAAGGACCTTTCACCAGTCAATCCTTCAAAGCTCCAAGGTGAAAATCTTATGTTCCAATTGATAGGATTTGACTCCTTGGCTTCATGGCAACTTCCTTCAATCATGGTGTCTTTGGCTTGCATTAGGGATGCCCCTGCATCAAATAGCAATGCATTCAAGTGGCAATTACACAAGGGACAGTACATGCCCATTAAAGTTGGTGTTTTGTTATCCAGCATGACAATGGAGACAACATACTCTGTGTCAATTTTAATGATCAAATTTCCCTCCGCCAAGCAAAGCAACAATCTGGGTATGATAAGGTGAAATTTTGTAGTCCTTTTGGGTATGATAACAGTTCCAGTTTCCAATAAGATGGTTCATTTTTATAATCTAGCTTCAATTTCTCTTGTGAAAATCTTTTTTTCATTTTATGGGTGGTAAAATATAATTATTATGCTAGAGGTGTGTACTTATGGATGATAATGAAACAAAATGATAAGATTTAAGACTCTTGTTTTTTTTTTAAATAGCAATTGAAGTTTCCTTCTATTATAAATTACTATTTTTCTATTTTTTAATGTATCTTTCCAGATCTTTTATATCAATTTTATTTATGAAATATAAATATATTAATAATGTTTTAGTGTTTTTAGGATTAGTTTATATCAATTCTATGTATCATCATTCGTCATTCAATTGTCAGTATTATTAATTTAGACTGTGCAATTGTAGAACTACTCGAATATGGGTTGGATGGATACTCAAGCAGGGGAACCCTCCTCAAATATCTCAAGCAGTGAACTTGGAAAAATGTGTCCTAAAGGAACCCTTTCCATCAGAGAGATAAAAGTACAAACAAGTAAAAGAAGCAGGCTCTGCAAATATGTTTTTGAGAAGAAAAATGATAGATTATTCGAGTATGGTTCATGAAGTATATCTAAAAAGACATTTTTTTTCTTATTATAATAAAAGAGGAAGTTGTGAATGTCAAAGTTGAGTGAAACAAAAATTATTTTCATCAAATTTTGTTAGGCTTGCTTTTGGGAATAGTTTCTTACAATATTGCTATTAAGATTTTTATTGTGTAGTTTTTAGATTAGGTTTATAAAATTATATTTCATGAGTAGTGATTCATATTAATCAATTAACGATACTTTTGGAAGGTATTTTCAATGTGTCAAATTTTGATATTTTTACAAGAGTTAGATTGTGTAATTTTTTTAATTAAAGTCATTGACTCATATTTCATAAATAATAGTTCTCATGAATCCATCTCTTATAAGATTGAATAGTCTATTTAGGAAGTATTTCAGATAGTATGTCAAATTATGATATTACTATTACCATTAGATTGCATGGCTTTGAAGTCAACCTCATTGACCCATATTCTTCTCTGTAGATGCTACTATGTGCTAGGGAACTTCTTAGAACTGTTGGTATATTCTTACAACTTGTTACACCTGGGATATTCTTCTCTGTAGATGCTACTATGTGCCGCGGTCAAAACGGGCCCATAAATGTGGTTGAATAGAAATACATTCAAGTGGCAATTACACAAGGGACAGTCACTGTGAGATGTCCTCATGTGTGACTGTCCTTGTCACAAATGAGGACATCTCACAATGACTGTCCCTTGTGTAATTTCCACTTGAATGAGGACAGTCACTGTAAAGACAACATGATAATGTACACATACAATGAGTGTACATTATCATGTTGTCTTTACAGTGGCTGCCCTCATGTTGTATATTCTTCTCTGTAGATGCTAACTAGTGCTAGGGAACTTCTTAGAGCTGTTGGTATATTCTTACAACTTGTTACACCTGGGATATTCTTCTCTGTAGATGCTACTGTGTGCTGTGGTCCAAACGGGCCCATAAATGTGGTTGAATAGCAATACATTCAAGTGGCAATTACACAAGGGACAGTCACTGTGAGATGTCCTCATGTGTGACTGTCCTTGTCACAAATGAGGACATCTCACAGTGACTGTCCCTTGTGTAATTGCCACTTGAATGAGGACAGTCACTGTAAACAACAACATGATAATGTACACAAGTACCGTGAAGGTAGTTGCAAGTTAGGGCTGTTTCATTGCATACCCAAAACAATGAAGATGTTACGGTCCACAAAATGTTTGTGCTTGAAAGATGAACAAATAAAATTAAACTTCTAAATAACCAAAGCCGCTAACAATAAATTCAACACAGATATGTCCTCATTTCTAGGTATTTTAGCTCTGTAACAGCTGAATACCAGATTACATAATAATGACAAAAGAAAAATAAACCCAACATACTCAGAAATTGTAGCTGTGATTTCGCGGAGGGAATCTCTCTCGGCACTGTTGAAAATAGAAATGACAACGTTTCTCTACATTATCATGTTGCCTTTACAGTGACTGTCCCTTGTGTAATTGCCACTTGAAGGAGGACAGTCACTATAAAGACAACATGATAATGTACACTTACAGCCCGTGTACATTATCATGTTGTCTTTAGAGTGACTATCCTCATTTGTTGAAGAAGAAAAGCATTAATGTGGCTGAATAGCAATACATTCAATTGGCAATTACACAAGGGACAGTCACTGTGAGATGTCCTCATTTGTGACTATCCTTACAGTGAGTGTACATTATCATGTTGTCTTTATAGTGACTGTCCTCATTTGTTGAAGGAAAAAAGCATTAATGTGGTTCATTAGCAATGTATTCCCAGCATCTGTACCTGCATCTCTCTTATATACTACAAGTTGCTTGCCATCAGAAATTGCAGTTCCCTCACGTGACATTGATGGTGAAGTGTTCTTTTCAAAACCATCATCTGTGGTTACCAATGCTCTTGTTTTAGGCAATAAGTTTGTTGCATTCCATTTGCCATTGGTCAAGTTTCTTCTACGAGCTTCTGATGCCTCAAAATCTAAGCAGCGCCTACGCATGCGTCGTTGTGGTTGATTATCATTCTGTACATGAATTATAATGAGTAATCAGTTTTGGGCCTTGGAATCTTGTATGTAACATGCACAGGCATTTCATGGCTAAATGAATCTATTTTAAAAGCATCAACTTTTCTTACATGATGCTGGATACATAAGTAGAACAAGCGTATATCAAATTGGAAGCAATCAGAACTCCACAATGACATATTATTTAGAGTACTCTTCAGTTTAAGTAATAATGCATATATTGACACTGTAAAGACAACATGATAATGTACACTCACTGTAAGGACAATAAAAAATGAGGACATCTCACAGTGACTGTCCCTTGTGTAATTGCCACTTGAATGTATTGCTATTCAGCCACATTAATGCTTTTCTTCTTCAACAAATGAGGATAGTTACTGTAAAGACAACATGATAATGTACACTCACAGTGAGTGTACATTATCATGTTGTCTTTACAGTGACTATCCTCATTTGTTGAAGAAGAAAAGCATTAATGTGGCTGAATAGCAATACATTCAAGTGGCAATTACACAAGGGACAGTCACTGTGAGATGTCCTCATTTGTGACTATCCTTACAGTGAGTGTACATTATCATGTTGTCTTTACAGTGGCTGTCCTCATTTGTTGAAAGAAAAAAGCATTAATGTGGTTCATTAGCAATGTATTAAATAATTTATTTATTTTTAATCCACCCACGGGCGTCGTAATTGCGACGGGAACCCATCGTAATGTGATGCAGGCACCCGTCACAATTGCTTGGGAGGCCCGTCGCGATTGCGACGGCCCTCCAAAGCCATGCGACGGGGGGGCGACGCCCATGCCGCTAACAAATCTTAGCCACATTACGACGGGCTATGTGTCACAATTGCGATGGCTACCCATAGACATCGCAATTTGCGACTAAAAAATAGCGACGTCTATGGGTGTTGCTATTGCGACACATAGCCGTCGCAATTGCGACACATAGCCATCGCAAAATGCCCCCAAATGTATTAGTGAAAGGGTAGGAGATCTAAATGGTTGGTTTAGTGAAGGAGTTGCAACTTAGACATGGTCTCTGGCCAATCTAACTATAGGAACATTTAGAGGAACTTGAAACAAGTCCAAACCTCCAATATTATCCTCTAACTTGAAGCCCATCAAAAGTTATGGGATCTACAACTTTTGGTTATCCCACTCTGCCAGTCACATACAGATGCTCAGCTAGGTTTTTAGTCCTATCTCCTTGGAATCACCACCATTTGGTCAGAAACTAACTACAAAAGAAAATAGACCCTCATATCTCTCATTTAAACCTAGAATTATAATTTTCCCATGGTTGAATCGAGAGATATGATTCAACAAAGTTGACAACCTTAGTTTATGTGCAAAAATGACCTGTTATTGACTATCACCCAATTTATCTTCAATTTCTCAACCAAATAACTTCAAATTTGTTTCAACAAGAAGAAAAGACATCTAAAAAACTTCCTATGAAGTTATTTTTTCCATACTAATCTGCACGGGTTTAGGAGAAATCAAACACCACTCAAAAAGTGTTAAAAATCACAATTTTTTCCAAGAGAAATAAACTAAAAGAGCTCAAATTGAATATTTTGGGCACTAATGGTGACGCCCAAAAAAATGATAATCTAGACTTCCTCTAAGTCTTCCAATGCCATTATCCACTAAATGTTCAAAGATACAGTCAAACAACCACACTTACATTAATAAACATTATTTTCCCAATGGTTTTAATAAGCATTTGTAAGGTTAGGGTTAAGAGATGAAACTAGTGAAGAGATGAAATGTGTGCTGATGATTGAATTCCGATGTCGACAAATGCCCTCCTTCTCTCCTTCACCTCTCCTTTATGTGCAAATTAATTGCAAAATGATTTATAAAATGATTTAAAATATACAGCAAAAATAAGCTAAAAGTCTAGTTAAAATATACATTAGATTAAAAAATATACAATTTTCAAACCTGAGCGCACGGCTATAACTCGTGCAATGGTCTTCTTGCTTAGCTTTAGAAGCTCTCCAGAAATAAAAACATATAAGCTACAAGGCCTAATAGCAATTTCAAAACAAGGGTCATCAAAAGAACCAAAAACAATCTGTGCAAACAATACCTTGTGAAGTGGTATAGACAATTAGAAGATGCTACTATGTGCTAGGGAACTTCTTAGAACTGTTGATATATTCTTACAACTTGTTACACCTGGGATATTCTTCTCTGTAGATGCTATTGTGTGCTATGGTCCAAACGGGCCCATAAATGTGGTTGAATAGCAATACATTCAAGTGGCAATTACACAAGGGACAGTCACTGTGAGATATCCTCATGTGTGACTATCCTTGTCACAAATGAGGACATCTCACAGTGACTGTCCCTTGTGTAATTGCCACTTGAATGAGGTCAGTCATTGTAAAGACAACATGATAATGTACACATACAATGAGTGTACATTATCATGTTGTCTTTACAGTGGCTGCCCTCATGTTGTATATTCTTCTCTGTAGATGCTACTACGTGCTAGGGAACTTCTTAGAACTGTTGGTATATTCTTACAACTTGTTACACCTGGGATATTCTTCTCTGTAGATGCTACTGTGTGTCGTGGTCCAAACGGGCCCATAAATGTGGTTGAATAGCAATACATTCAAGTGGGAATTACACAAGGGACAGTCACTGTGAGATGTCCTCATGTGTGACTGTCCTTGTCACAAATGAGGACATCTCACAGTGACTATCCCTTGTGTAATTAAGTATTGTGGGGAAGCATTCTAAATAACCAAAGCCGCTAACAATAAATTCAACACAGATATGTCCTCATTTCTGGGTATTTTAGCTCTCTAACAGCTGAATACCAGATTAAATAATAATGACAAAAGAAAAATAAACCCAACGTACTCAGAAATTGTAGCTGTGATTTTGCAGAGGGAATCTCTCTCGGCGCTGTTGAAAACACAAATGACAACCCGCTTGATTTCGTGGAGGGAATCTCTCTCGGTGCTGTTCAAAACACAAATGACAACCCGCTTTGTTCAAAACACAAATGATAACCCACTTGATTTCGCGGAGGGAATCTCTCTCGGTGCTGTTGAAAACACAAATGACAACGTTCCTTTTTTTTTTTGCACTTATATGCCGACCAACATAAGGTCCATTTGTAATACAACATGATAATGTACACTTACAGTGAGTGTACATTATCATGTTGTCCTTAGAGTGACTATCCTCATTTGTTGAAGAAGAAAAGCATTAATGTGGCTGAATAGCAATACATTCAAGTGGCAATTACACAAGGGACAATCGATCACTGTGAGATGTCCTCATGTGTGACTATCCTTGTCACAAATGAGGACATCTCACAATGACTGTCCCTTCTATAATTGCCACTTGAAGGAGGATAGTCACTGTAAAGACAACATGATAATGTACACATACAATGAGTGTACATTATCATGTTGTCTTTACAGTGGCTGCCCTCATGTTGTATATTCTTCTCTGTAGATGCTACTATGTGCTAGGGAACTTCTTAGAACTATTGGTATATTCTTACAACTTGTTACACCTGGGATATTCTTCTCTGTAGATGCTACTGTGTGCTGTGGTCCAAACGGGCCCATAAATGTGGTTGAATAGCAATACATTCAAGTGGAAATTACACAAGGGACATTCACTATGAGATGTCCTCATGTGTGACTGTCCTTGTCACAAATGAGGACATCTCACAGTGACTGTCCCATTGTGTAATTGCCACTTGAATGAGGACAGTCACTGTAAAGACAACATGATAATGTACACAAGTACCGTGAAGGTAGTTGCAAGTTACGGCTGTTTCATTGCATACCCAAAACAATGAAGATGTTATGGTCCACAAAACGTTTGTGCTTGAAAGATGAACAAATAAAATTAAACTTCTAAATAACCAAAGCCGCTAACAATAAATTCAACACAGATATGTCCTCATTTCTGGGTATTTTAGCTCTATAACAGCTGAATACCAGATTACATAATAATGACAAAAGAAAAATAAACCCAACATACTCAGAAATTGTAGCTGTGATTTCGCAGAGGGAATCTCTCTCGGCACTATTGAAAATACAAATGACAACGTTTCTCTACATTATCATGTTGCCTTTACAGTGACTGTCCCTTGTGTAATTGCCACTTGAAGGAGGACAGTCACTATAAAGACAACATGATAATGTACACTTACAGCCCATGTACATTATCATGTTGCCTTTAGAGTGACTATCCTCATTTGTTGAAGAAGAAAAGCATTAATGTGGCTGAATAGCAATACATTCAAGTGGCAATCACACAAGGGACAGTCACTGTGAGATGTCCTCATTTGTGACTGTCCGTACAGTGAGTGTACATTATCATGTTGTCTTTAGAGTGACTATCCTCATTTGTTGAAGAAGAAAAGCATTAATGTGGTTCAATAGCAATACATTCAAGTGGCAATTACACAAGGGACAATCGATCACTGTGAGATGTCCTCATGTGTGACTATCCTTGTCACAAATGAGGACATCTCACAATGACTGTCCCTTCTGTAATTGCCACTTGAATGAGGATAGTCACTGTAAAGACAACATGATAATGTACACATACAATGAGTGTACATTATCATGTTGTCTTTACAGTGGCTGCCCTCATGTTGTATATTCTTCTCTGTAGATGCTACTATGTGCTAGGGAACTTCTTAGAACTGTTGGTATATTCTTACAACTTGTTACACCTGGGATATTCTTCTCTGTAGATGCTATTGTGTGCCATGGTCCAAACAGGCCCATAAATGTGGTTGAATAGCAATACATTCAAGTGGCAATTACACAAGGGACAGTCACTGTGAGATGTCCTCATGTGTGACTGTCCTTGTCACAAATGAGGACATCTCACAGTGACTGTCCCTTGTGTAATTGCCACTTGAAGGAAAAAAGCATTAATGTGGTTCAATAGCAATGTATTCAAGCGGCAATTACACAAGGGATAATCACTCTGAGATTTCCTCATTTGTGACTATCCTTACAGTGAGTGTACATTATCATGTTGTCTTTACAGTGACTGTCCTCATTTGTTGAAGGAAAAAATCATTAATGTGGTTCAATAGTGATGCAGAGTAGTCGAGGCTTTTAGAATATACAAATATACATCCTTAACTCTCATTCCACCAAGGAAGAATGAATTCCAATGGTTGAAACGTGAGTTAAGGTCTTTACATCAGTCAAACCCTGAAAATGAGGGTTTGTAAACAATGCACAGAAAATTTGAAATAACTTAGATATAAAACAAAGAGAATCAATCAAACCAACTTCCAAAGCATCAGATGTCACTATTACAACTTCCAGGCAAATTTTATCATCCAACCACCATCCGTACAGCCGTACAGAGTTTGTTTTTCACCAGAAATGCACTAAAACAGGGTTATTTTTATTTTTTATGAAAGCAAAATGATTACAATACTGGTTCTCTATCTGTCTTCGACCATTTGAAGCCTAAAATAGGCTCTCCAAATGTTGGTTCAACCATCTAGGTGGTTAGAACAGTTTATCCAACAAATGTCAACTTTGCTAAGCAACTTTTAAAGTTGCATTACAACTTTGCAAACAACTTTGCCGAGAAGGTTAAAAATGTGTTGTGAAACTTTAGGAACCTTATTAAAGTTATTTTGGACCTTCAAACTTCTTAACAACATCTAAAAGACACCTAATAAACACTTACTATGCTCATTTCATCCAAGGACTCAAAAGATGCCCAAGGTTTATAAGTCACCAAGGGGTCTTGTGTCCAACAAGTGGATGTTTATAAGGAGATAAAATCAATCCTTAATATTTATTACAAACCAAGAAAACATCTAAAACTCCTATTCTAATTTATTGTCATTCAAAAAGTCTCTGATTTGTCATTCAAAAAGACTCTGATTTGTCAATCAAAAGGACCTTTCACCAGTCAATCCTTCAAAGCTCCAAGGTGAAAATCTTATGTTCCAATTGATAGGATTTGACTCCTTGGCTTCATGGCAACTTCCTTCAATCATGGTGTCTTTGGCTTGCATTAGGGATGCCCCTGCATCAAATAGCAATGCATTCAAGTGGCAATTACACAAGGGACAGTACATGCCCATTAAAGTTGGTGTTTTGTTATCCAGCATGACAATGGAGACAACATACTCTGTGTCAATTTTAATGATCAAATTTCCCTCCGCCAAGCAAAGCAACAATCTGGGTATGATAAGGTGAAATTTTGTAGTCCTTTTGGGTATGATAACAGTTCCAGTTTCCAATAAGATGGTTCATTTTTATAATCTAGCTTCAATTTCTCTTGTGAAAATCTTTTTTTCATTTTATGGGTGGTAAAATATAATTATTATGCTAGAGGTGTGTACTTATGGATGATAATGAAACAAAATGATAAGATTTAAGACTCTTGTTTTTTTTTTAAATAGCAATTGAAGTTTCCTTCTATTATAAATTACTATTTTTCTATTTTTTAATGTATCTTTCCAGATCTTTTATATCAATTTTATTTATGAAATATAAATATATTAATAATGTTTTAGTGTTTTTAGGATTAGTTTATATCAATTCTATGTATCATCATTCGTCATTCAATTGTCAGTATTATTAATTTAGACTGTGCAATTGTAGAACTACTCGAATATGGGTTGGATGGATACTCAAGCAGGGGAACCCTCCTCAAATATCTCAAGCAGTGAACTTGGAAAAATGTGTCCTAAAGGAACCCTTTCCATCAGAGAGATAAAAGTACAAACAAGTAAAAGAAGCAGGCTCTGCAAATATGTTTTTGAGAAGAAAAATGATAGATTATTCGAGTATGGTTCATGAGGTATATCTAAAAAGACATTTTTTTTCTTATTATAATAAAAGAGGAAGTTGTGAATGTCAAAGTTGAGTGAAACAAAAATTATTTTCATCAAATTTTGTTAGGCTTGCTTTTGGGAATAGTTTCTTACAATATTGCTATTAAGATTTTTATTGTGTAGTTTTTAGATTAGGTTTATAAAATTATATTTCATGAGTAGTGATTCATATTAATCAATTAACGATACTTTTGGAAGGTATTTTCAATGTGTCAAATTTTGATATTTTTACAAGAGTTAGATTGTGTAATTTTTTTAATTAAAGTCATTGACTCATATTTCATAAATAATAGTTCTCATGAATCCATCTCTTATAAGATTGAATAGTCTATTTAGGAAGTATTTCAGATAGTATGTCAAATTATGATATTACTATTACCATTAGATTGCATGGCTTTGAAGTCAACCTCGTTGACCCATATTCTTCTCTGTAGATGCTACTATGTGCTAGGGAACTTCTTAGAACTGTTGGTATATTCTTACAACTTGTTACACCTGGGATATTCTTCTCTGTAGATGCTACTATGTGCCGCGGTCCAAACGGGCCCATAAATGTGGTTGAATAGCAATACATTCAAGTGGCAATTACACAAGGGACAGTCACTGTGAGATGTCCTCATGTGTGACTGTCCTTGTCACAAATGAGGACATCTCACAATGACTGTCCCTTGTGTAATTTCCACTTGAATGAGGACAGTCACTGTAAAGACAACATGATAATGTACACATACAATGAGTGTACATTATCATGTTGTCTTTACAGTGGCTTCCCTCATGTTGTATATTCTTCTCTGTAGATGCTAACTAGTGCTAGGGAACTTCTTAGAGCTGTTGGTATATTCTTACAACTTGTTACACCTGGGATATTCTTCTCTGTAGATGCTACTGTGTGCTGTGGTCCAAACGGGCCCATAAATGTGGTTGAATAGCAATACATTCAAGTGGCAATTACACAAGGGACAGTCACTGTGAGATGTCCTCATGTGTGACTGTCCTTGTCACAAATGAGGACATCTCACAGTGACTGTCCCTTGTGTAATTGCCACTTGAATGAGGACAGTCACTGTAAACAACAACATGATAATGTACACAAGTACCGTGAAGGTAGTTGCAAGTTAGGGCTGTTTCATTGCATACCCGAAACAATGAAGATGTTACGGTCCACAAAATGTTTGTGCTTGAAAGATGAACAAATAAAATTAAACTTCTAAATAACCAAAGCCGCTAACAATAAATTCAACACAGATATGTCCTCATTTCTAGGTATTTTAGCTCTGTAACAGCTGAATACCAGATTACATAATAATGACAAAAGAAAAATAAACCCAACATACTCAGAAATTGTAGCTGTGATTTCGCGGAGGGAATCTCTCTCGGCACTGTTGAAAATAGAAATGACAACGTTTCTCTACATTATCATGTTGCCTTTACAGTGACTGTCCCTTGTGTAATTGCCACTTGAAGGAGGACAGTCACTATAAAGACAACATGATAATGTACACTTACAGCCCGTGTACATTATCATGTTGTCTTTAGAGTGACTATCCTCATTTGTTGAAGAAGAAAAGCATTAATGTGGCTGAATAGCAATACATTCAATTGGCAATTACACAAGGGACAGTCACTGTGAGATGTCCTCATTTGTGACTATCCTTACAGTGAGTGTACATTATCATGTTGTCTTTATAGTGACTGTCCTCATTTGTTGAAGGAAAAAAGCATTAATGTGGTTCATTAGCAATGTATTCCCAGCATCTGTACCTGCATCTCTCTTATATACTACAAGTTGCTTGCCATCAGAAATTGTAGTTCCCTCACGTGACATTGATGGTGAAGTGTTCTTTTCAAAACCATCATCTGTGGTTACCAATGCTCTTGTTTTAGGCAATAAGTTTGTTGCATTCCATGAGCCATTGGTCAAGTTTCTTCTACGAGCTTCTGATGCCTCAAAATCTAAGCAGCGCCTACGCATGCCTCGTTGTGGTTGATTATCATTCTGTACATGAATTATAATGAGTAATCAGTTTTGGGCCTTGGAATCTTGTATGTAACCTGCACAGGCATTTCATGGCTAAATGAATCTATTTTAAAAGCATCAACTTTTCTTACATGATGCTGGATACATAAGTAGAACAAGCGTATATCAAATTGGAAGCAATCAGAACTCCACAATGACATATTATTTAGAGTACTCTTCAGTTTAAGTAATAATGCATATATTGACACTGTAAAGACAACATGATAATGTACACTCACTGTAAGGACAATAAAAAATGAGGACATCTCACAGTGACTGTCCCTTGTGTAATTGCCACTTGAATGTATTGCTATTCAGCCACATTAATGCTTTTCTTCTTCAACAAATGAGGATAGTCACTGTAAAGACAACATGATAATGTACACTCACAGTGAGTGTACATTATCATGTTGTCTTTACAGTGACTATCCTCATTTGTTGAAGAAGAAAAGCATTAATGTGGCTGAATAGCAATACATTCAAGTGGCAATTACACAAGGGACAGTCACTGTGAGATGTCCTCATTTGTGACTATCCTTACAGTGAGTGTACATTATCATGTTGTCTTTACAGTGGCTGTCCTCATTTGTTGAAAGAAAAAAGCATTAATGTGGTTCATTAGCAATGTATTAAATAATTTATTTATTTTTAATCCACCCACGGGTGTCGTAATTGCGACGGGAACCCATCGTAATGTGATGCAGGCACCCGTCACAATTGCTTGGGAGGCCCGTCGCGATTGCGACGGCCCTCCAAAGCCATGCGACGGGGGGGCGACGCCCATGCCGCTAACAAATCTTAGCCACATTACAACGGGCTATGTGTCACAATTGCGATGGCTACCCATAGACATCGCAATTTGCGACTAAAAAATAGCGACGTCTATGGGTGTTGCTATTGCGACACATAGCCGTCGCAATTGCGACACATAGCCATCGCAAAATGCCCCCAAATGTATTAGTGAAAGGGTAGGAGATCTAAATGGTTGGTTTAGTGAAGGAGTTGCAACTTAGACATGGTCTCTGGCCAATCTAACTATAGGAACATTTAGAGGAACTTGAAACAAGTCCAAACCTCCAATATTATCCTCTAACTTGAAGCCCATCAAAAGTTATGGGATCTACAACTTTTGGTTATCCCACTCTGCCAGTCACATACAGATGCTCAGCTAGGTTTTTAGTCCTATCTCCTTGGAATCACCACCATTTGGTCAGAAACTAACTACAAAAGAAAATAGACCCTCATATCTCTCATTTAAACCTAGAATTATAATTTTCCCATGGTTGAATCGAGAGATATGATTCAACAAAGTTGACAACCTTAGTTTATGTGCAAAAATGACCTGTTATTGACTATCACCCAATTTATCTTCAATTTCTCAACCAAATAACTTCAAATTTGTTTCAACAAGAAGAAAAGACATCTAAAAAACTTCCTATGAAGTTATTTTTTCCATACTAATCTGCACGGGTTTAGGAGAAATCAAACACCACTCAAAAAGTGTTAAAAATCACAATTTTTTCCAAGAGAAATAAACTAAAAGAGCTCAAATTGAATATTTTGGGCACTAATGGTGACGCCCAAAAAAATGATAATCTAGACTTCCTCTAAGTCTTCCAATGCCATTATCCACTAAATGTTCAAAGATACAGTCAAACAACCACACTTACATTAATAAACATTATTTTCCCAATGGTTTTAATAAGCATTTGTAAGGTTAGGGTTAAGAGATGAAACTAGTGAAGAGATGAAATGTGTGCTGATGATTGAATTCCGATGTCGACAAATGCCCTCCTTCTCTCCTTCACCTCTCCTTTATGTGCAAATTAATTGCAAAATGATTTATAAAATGAAACTGTGTATTTTTTTTAAAGTTATATTCCCGTGTTTGTCAGAATTATGACCACCTATCATGGTCATAATTCCGACCAACATGGGAATAGATTAAAAAAAATCAAAATTTTCCTTCTATAAACTAACCAAGGAAAATCATTTTAATGCCTGGTTGGAAATGTTGGTCTAAAAAGTGGGTAAAATGTACTAGTGATCAAACGATATATTGCTACAAACTAAATAGAATAGAAACAAGAAAAAATATTCCAAAGAGAGCTGGGTCAAACTTACTCCAAGATGAACAGACTAAAAAATGTATAACTAGGAGAAAACATATAGATTTACATCAAGATGAAAATATTAAATAATTCATATAAGCAAGAAGAGCAAATTTCAATGGTTGTCTATTTGAAATTGTAACTTTAATGTACTCCCATTACAATAACTCTGTCTTCATGACAATACCTTGTGACTCTTCTTTGAGGATTGTCTTTAGAGGATGTTTTAGTTCCTACACCACTGCTTTGATGTTGATAGTTATTGTGTTTCTTTATATTAGAGATTACTTATTGTGATCCTTTTTGCTTTTTTTCTTGTATTTGTGATGAAAATATAAACCTTGTTAACTTTCAAAACATGAAAACATCAAACCTATTCTTTGAGGGCTCAATGTCAAAGATGCCTTTTATGTTGTGTTTAATGACAATGATTTTCATTTGTTGTTTTAGTTTGCCTTATTTTGAAACATTGCATTTGTTTACTTCATGATATTGTAAAATACTATTTTGATCACTCTAGCTATGTATTGAAGCACCTTGCTATCCTATACTTTGGAATGCTTTAATACATTGATGACTATTTGGAAAGTATTTGGTGGCACTGAAATACAAATCATTTGTGTCACTGTCTCTTTTCTCTATGATTGATTATAAATATCATGGTGTTTTATGGCACTTTCATTAATTGTATCATGGTTGTGCTCTACTATTGTACTTGACCTTTAACATATCTCCAATGATTACAATGACTTGCACATGCCTGTACCTTGTGGTTGTTCCATCTTCTTATTGTGATTGGTTCTGGTTTAAGGGATGATATGTCAATGTCTTCTTATTTCATTTATTCTATTAGGACTTCAAACTAAGTGACATTTCCTTTTCACATGAGCATAGAATTTGAAATTGCCTCTATAGAATAAATTGTTCATTAATAGTAGATAGATGTGTTTTGTCCTATGCTCTCATGATAATGGCCATAGTCAATAACTATATACCATGATGATTGTTCCTTTTAAGAGAGATGGTTGTTCCATTGTTCTAAAAACTACACCTTGTTGTCCTTTTCACATCATAGCATTATATGTCAAAAACTTTGAGGTTCTCTTAGCTTTTGTATGTCATGGCTTCACCTCTATGTAGCTAAATCTCACTCTGAAAATGATCTTCTTTTAGGAAACAATGAAAATCCTCTATGGGTTCATACTTCTCATGACACACTATCATTGCTTGTACACTATATTTTTCCAATTCTTTTAAATTGTCACTATCTTTGAAAATTAATGCCATATGTTGCTTACATTTGATTTAATATCCATATTAATTACTCTCTTCAGTTGTTTTAGGAAATTTTTCCTTAAGCATGTGTGATGCAAACCTATAACATCACTTTTATCCTCTAGTTTTTTTTGTTCATTTATAGTGCACTTTTGATGGCTTCTATGTAATCATGATGCTTTATTTCTAGGTAGTTGTGACTCTTAATGAATAAACCATCTCTTGATCATGTTATTGCACTTGATTAATAAATGATTTTAAAATCCAAGAACTGTTTAACATTAGATATAGAAGTACAAAAAATAAGGCCCCAATATATGTACATCATCAGAGAGATTCATATTCTTTGTATGGATGTGAAGCACTTCCAAGCTGCCTACTTCATCTGCAACCCCAATATTAGTCTCCCTGTCGAACCTTCCAAACCTTCTAAGTGTTGGATCAATACTATTTGGTCAATTAGTTTCTCCCAAAACAATAACATTTCTCAAATTTTTGAAAACTTCACCAGCTATCCAACACTAACCGCACATGTCCTTGGGATGTCAAATATTCACCATACATGAAATGCTGATGAAGGATGCTCCCCTTAATACCACAAACACATAACAGAAATAGAGAAACAACAACAATAATATGCAAGAACAAAAAACTGGCTTCTTATTATCTCCACAAATGTGGAATTACAAACTTTCAGAATTACAATATGTAAGCCACATCGGCATTCCCTTACAATATTATGTAGGACAAAGCCTCGAATCAATACCCAGATCTACTACCCGAAACTGCCCTAGACAACACTACGGGCCTTCTTTATATAGGCAATTTCCACTGTCCGAGAAGGTTCTAGAAATTTAGCCCTTAAGGCCGACCAAACTTAGAATTATTTTATTTTACAATTTATTACATCAAAGTCGGCTCAAAATGAGTTTTGAAACCCAAACAAAAACTTTGAAGAAAAATTATTTTCCGCCATTTCAGGTGACCCAACTTTCGAAGACCATAAGTCATCGCCCGTTGACCCGATTGGCTATTATAACCCCATTCTGGAAATGCCACGAAGCACTCTATAGGCCAAACCAATGCAAAGCACCCATCACCCAAATTTTCAACCTCATCTGGGGCCTCTAAATCCTTCAAAACTGAGTTTGAAGTTTCTGTAATCTGCTGCCAATACCGAAAATCTTCAATATCTTCAAAACTACACCTGATCTAGCCATGAAACTTTGCTGGCAGGCTGATATGACTGAAATGAACCTCCATATGTAAAATCAGACATTCTGAGATTGTAAGACCAACTTACTAAAAATAGCAAATTTCCATAAATAGCAACTCTACACAAGATAGCCCTTATTGAATACAAAAATAGAAATATTTTTGGGTGATGCAAGATTGCTCTTACACCCAGGATGCTCCTGCATCAGACACCCCGAGTAATTTGAGAAGTGACCCTGTCACGACTCAGGTGTGTAGAGGAAAACCAAGATGGTTAACCTCCTCCTTTGTTATCCATGATGAATCTTCAATAGGTCATCCTTTCCATTTGACCAAATACTCTTCATATGTCCTGTTCCTTGTGCTTCTGCCAACAGGACTGTCCAGTATGTCTTCAATCTCTTTGATATCTAAACTGGTTGCTGGAATACTCCACTGTGCTACTGCAACCTCATCTTCAACACCTCCTTCATGATACTCTGTCAAATCTAAAATGTTAAACACTGGTGAAATATTCAGCTCAGTAGGCAATCCTACCTCATATGCATTTCCTGAATCATGCTTCTTCAGTATCTTACGTGGTCCAAACTTCTTCATTTTTAGCTTGTTATATGTACCAACTGGAAACCACTCCTTCCGCAAATGAACCATGACTTCATCCCCAACTTGAAATTCCTTATGCCTCCTTTTCTCATCTGCCTTAGTCTTATACTGCACATTCATCTTGGTAATATGCTTCCTCACCTCCTCATGGATGTTCTTCAAATGTTATGCAAAATCTTCAACTTTAGCACTACTTATTTCTCCTTTATCTATCTTTCTCAACTTAGATGCATTTCTTGGACTACTTCCATATACAATCTAGAATGGTGATTTACCCATGCTCCTATTGACAGAATTATTGTATGCAAATTCTGCCTATGGTAAAATCAAATCCCATCCTATTGGCTTATCTCCAACCAAACATCTCAGTAGATTTCCCAAACTTCTATTCACCACCTCTGTGTATCCATCAGTCTGTGGATGATGTGATGAACTGAACTTCAAATCTGTCTTCAACTTCTTCCACAATGTTCACCAGAAATATCCAACAAACTTAGTATCTCGATCTGAAACTATGGTCTTTGGCAAACCATGTAGTCTCACCACTTCTCTAAAAAATAATTCTGCTATATGAACAACATCATTAGTCTTCTTGCAGGGAATGAAATGTGTCATCTTTGAAAATCTGTCAACTACTACAAAAATTGAATCATGTCCCCACTGTGTCCTCAGTAAACCAAGAACAAAGTCCATACTGATATCCTCCCAAGGCTTCTTTGGTACAGGTAATGGCTAATACAACCCTATATTTTTCTTCACTCCTTTCACCATCTGACATACTCTGCAACACTATACAAACTTCTTCACATCTTGCTGCAATTGTGGCCAATAATAATTCTCACCAACCAAAGCAAGGGTTTTATCACGACCAAAATGTCCAGCCAAACCTCCACTATGCTTTTCCTTGATGAGATTCTCCCTCATAGAACTTCGTGGAATGCACAACTAACTCCCTCTGAATAGCATATCATCTTGGATGATAAAATCCAGCCATTTTGTCCTGTCTAGAGTAACAGGTTCTGTACAAGCTTTCCAAGCTTCACCAAAATCAGGATCCTCTGGATACAAATTCTTGAGTTCCTTGAACCCAACCACCTCAATCTGCATCTCTGTCAGCAATAGTTGCCTTCTGCTAAGAGCATCTGCAACCCTATTAGACTTTCCACTTCTGTGTTTCAAAACAAATGTATAACTCTGCAAAAACTCAACCCATTTCAAATGCCTCTGATTCAACTTTCCTTGACTATTCAAATATTACAAAGCTTGATGATCAGTATACAAAAAAAAATCCTTAGGAAGCAGATAATGTCTCCACTTCTTTAATGCCTGAACTATAGCATAAAATTTCTGATCATAAACAGAATACTTCCTCTTGGCATCATTTAACTTCTCACTGAAATAAGCAATAGGTTTACCTTCTTGGCTCATAACAGCTCCTATTGTAGTATCACTAGCATCACAATCTACTTGAAACACCTTATTAAAATCTGGAAGTGCTAAAATAGGTTGTTTTATAACTTTTTGTTTCAACAATTGAAAACTATTTTCTGCCCCATTAGTCCACTTAAACTCTTTTCTATCCCCTCTCATTGTTTCAGTCAAGGGACCACAAATACTGCTAAAATTTTTGATAAACTTTCTGTGAAAGCTAGCCAAACCATCAAAAGATCTTACCTCAGTAGCACTCCTTGGAGTATGCCATTCAAGGATAGTGTGTACGTTCTCTGGGTCCATTTTTAGACCTTCTGCTGAAACTACAAATCCCAAATACACTAACTCTTTCTTCACAAAACTGCACTTCTTCAAATTAATCAACAATTTCTCATATCTCAACTTCTCAAACACCATACGAATATGCATCATATGTTCCTCCAATGTCTTGCTAAAAATCAAAATATCATCTAGGTAAACAATGACAAACTTACCCAGAAATTCTTTCAGAACCTCGTTCATGAGCCGCATAAAAGTGCTCGGTGCATTGGTTAGCCCAAAAGGCATGACTAACCACTCATACAATCCTTCCTTTGTTTTGAAGGCAGTCTTCCATTCATCTCCTTCTCTGATCCAAATCTGGTGATATCCACTCTTCAGATCTATCTTTCAGAAATACACAGCTCCACTCAAACAGTCCATAATATCATCCATTCGTGGTAATGGAAACCTATACTTGATTGTGATCTTGTTTATTGCTCTAGAATCTATACACATCCTCCATTCTCCATTCTTCTTTGGTGCTAATACCGCTGGTACAGCACAGGGACTCAGACTCTCGAATCAACCCCTTCCGTAATAACTCATGTACTTGTCTGTTCAACTCTTCACTTTCTATTTGTGTCATTCTGTGTGCTGCCTTGTTTGGCAAACTGGCCCCTAGAATCAAATCCATTAGGTACATTATCAGATACAATATCTTAAAACTCATTCAACAAATCTACAACCTCTACAGGTACATCCTCTACTTCTTCTTTACCAACTTTTGGTTTTAAAAAAAAATACACATGCTTATGCCTCATACCATCTAGGAATTTTCTTCCATCAACAAATGTTATTCTTGCATTACCACATACTTTTTCTTCAGTCTCCTTCAATGGCTTTAGCTTATGTTGCACTCCATCCTTTGTCAAGGAATAGGTATTCGCATGACCATCGTATATAGCACATCTGTCAAACTGCCATGGTCTACCAAACAACATATGACATGCATCCATAGAGATGATATCACATAGTACCTCATCTTGGTACTCGCCGATCTTGAACTTTACCAGGCACTATTCACTGACCATGACCTTGTGGTCATCCTGCACCCAGGCAATTCAATATGGATGTGGGTGTTTCTATCTCTTGAGCTTCAACTTTGTCACCATCTCTTCTAACACTAAATTGTCAGTGCTTCCACTATCGATAATCACATCACAACATTTACCCTCACACTTGCATCTAGTGCAAAATAGACTCCTTTGTTCAGGTTCATTCTCACCACTCAGCAAGACTCTTCTGTTAATTAGCATTTCTCCTCTTTTAGCATCTTCAGAATTTGATGATCTAGCATCTTCATCTACATGTGCAACTCTGGCCTGGCCTTCATTTCTCCTGTCTATTCTACCTTGGCACTAAGGACATTCAAATGCCCTATGACCTTCTTCTCCACAGTGAAAATATGTTCCACGAAAGCCTCCTCTTCCGGAACCTTGTCCTCTTCCTCTTCCCCTCTGATCTCTATTATTCTGATCTTGGAAATGATTGCAATTGTTTCCTCTCTGATTTTGGCTACTACTAGCCTCATCCTTCTTTTTCGGATCTTCATTTCGGCCACCATATGACCGTCCACCAGATCTTCCACCACGACTTCTTCCATTTTGTCTGCTTTCAAACTTCTTGTTTAGCTTTTCCTCTACTTTTAGGGCAAACTAGTATGCCTCCTCAATACTATTCATTCGAACCAGATTCAACTCCTCCTAAATGCTTGGCCTTAACCCATTAAGGTATCGGGCAACTTTCTCCTTATCAGCTTCTGCATGGCCTGTTCTGATGAGGAGTCGATAGAACTCCTCTGTATACTCCTGAACAGATCTTCCTGCTTGCTTCAAACTTTGCATTTTTTTTAGTAGGTCAAGCTCATAATCAATAGGAATGAACTGTCACTTCAATTTATCCACCATCTGATCCCATCTTGTGATTTTATCTTTCCCTCTTCTATTTCACTCCAATTGAATTTCTTGCCACGAGATCTTCGCATGACCTTTCAATCTGGCCTTCGCAAATTTGACCCTATCAGGATCCTCAACGTCTTCATACTCAAAATATTCCTCACATTCATTGATCCAGTCGATCAATTCCTTTGGGTTAAGATTTCCAAAAAATGTAGGAACCTCAATCTTAGGTCTTTTCCCAATCTTGGAAATCACCTGAAAAAGTCTTTCTTCCTTCTGGTTCACAATTTCAGCTTCTCCTTCTTGATATTCTTCTTCGGCTTCATCCTTGCTTTCATCTCTAACATTAAGATTCATTCCTCTTTGAATCTCTTCTTGCAATGCTCACACTTGTCTCTGCAGCTCTCTAACCTTAGGTGTCACAGCACCAGCTCTTCTACCACGTTCTCTTCGTGGAGGCATTTTTGCAATGCGCGCTGAAACCCTAACCGCAGTCCTAGTGCAAACTGCTTCACAGTCAGTGATCTGTTTACACACTCAAGAACTCCTGCTCTGATACCACTTGATGAAGGGTGCTCCCCTTAATACCACAAACACATAACAGAAATAGAGAAACAACAACAATAATATGCAAGAACAGAAAATTGGCTTCTTATTATCTCCACAAATGTGGAATTACAAAATTTCAGAATTACAATATGTAAGCCACATCGGCATTCCCTTACAATATTCTGTAGGACAAAGCCTCGAATCAATACCCAGATCTACTACCCGGAACTACCCTGGACAACACTACGGGCCTTCTTTATATAGGCAATTTCCACCATCTGAGAAGGTTCTAGAAATTTAGCCCTTGGGGGCAAGCAAACTTAGAATTATTTTATTTTACAATTTATTACATCAAAGTTAGCTCAAAATGAGTTTTGAAACCCAAACAGAAATTTTGAAGAAAAATTATTTTCTGCCATTTCAGGTGACCCAACTTCCGAAGACCATAAGTCATCACCCGTTGACCCGATTGGCTATTATAACCCCATTCTAGAAACACCACGAAGTGCTCTACAGGCTTGAGCAATGCAAAGCACCCATCACCCAAATTTTCAACCTCATTCGGGACCTCTAAAGCTTTCAAAACTGAGTTCAAAGTTTCTGTACCCTGCTGCCAATACCGAAAATCTTCAATATCTTCAAAACTACACCTGATCTAGCCATGAAACTTTGCTGACAGGCTGATATGACTTAAATGAACCTCCATATGTAAAATCAGACATTTTGAGATCGTAAGACCAACTTACTAAAAATAGCAAGTTTCCATAAATAGCAACTCTGCACAAGATAGCCCTTATTGAATACAAAAATAGAAATATTTTTGGGTGATGCAAGATTGCTCTTACACCTAGGATGCTCCTGCATCAAATGCACATAGCTAGGTGGTCACGTTAGGAGTTGGTTGAAGCTAGTCAGCTCCTAAATTGCAATGTGAAGAATGAAAAAGGGTGGCATGAGCCTCCTTTGTTGAAAACATAGCCTTGGTCAAAATGTGACCTCCACAATGAAACAAAATCCCTTAAAAACAAATTGTTGCTATTCTTTAATAGTTCACAGCCTTCAAATAACATAGTCCACCATTAAAGGAGATAATGTAGCCTCCTTATGATGCTCGATTAATAAAGAATTTTGAAATTCCAACCTTGATAATTTGCAGCTTGATGTAATTGCTTCAACTTCACATTCTTGATTTACTTTAGCATCAAGAATAATATCCACAGATTTAGTAGTCTAGTGAGGAGATTTTTGTAACTCCCAAAATAATAATAACTCCCAAAATACTTATCCTTTTGAATATTTCGTGGTCTAGTGAGCATGATTTGTGTGTGTATTTTTAAATCTTGTATAATCTTATAAATTTTTTTTTTATTATTATTATATTCAAGATACTACTAATGTTTGTATATTTACATTTTGTATATTTATAGCCTGTGAAGAAAGTCCACACCTGGCAATATGAACCCATAACAAAATAACAAGACAAAATTGCTAGATTATGGTCTTAATTCCAAAGAAAAGATGTTGATAAATGTAATTGTCCTTGCAAAAAGTGTAAGGGCTTAAAGAATCAAAGAATTCTAATCACAACATCCTAGAGTTATTGTAGGCAACATGGTTACACTGAAGGGGTGATGAAGATGGTGTTGATCAAGGCGATGATGGTCATGATGATGATAGTCATGATGATGATGGTGATGATGATGATGGTGGTGATGATGATGATGATGGTTGTAATGATGATGATGATGATGCTGATAGTCATTATGATGACATCGATGAGGAGGATGATTATAACATGATCAATAAAATGTATGTCAAGGTATGATCAATGTCACGTATGAGGTATTGATTCATTCATAGAAATTTGAATTAAGTTATTATGTGTTGAACTCTATAGTCATGGAGTATATTTTGCAACATGTAAATTTTGTCTTCTATATAATTTGTAGCTTACATATCTTGTAATTTTTGGCTAACTTAAGATAAATGATTTACATATGCAGGAAATTTAACACCTTTGACATGGATCGAAAGGTATAATTTATTATTTGGTTTCCTTCTCTTTAGTCAACAAAATATATAGATCCTACCATGTCTCTCATTTGATGGATTGCAGGTATCACCAAATAGGTATTGCATTCGTTAATTGAATTTTCTTCTAATCATGAATGTAATTTTTCCTTGTTGAGGGGGGATCATGTTCTTATGATAATGAGACCAAAGGTGATAGGAAGGTTCCCATAAGGTACACACATCTTTAGAAAGAATGGGTACCCAAGGAACTACCTCCAGTTAACACTGATTTTTCTATTAACGAAAGGATATATCGCATAGTTCCATATTCATTACATGGTTTGGGATTATTTTCCATGGATGGCATAAAGGTCAGTTATAATCAAGTTGTTGAATTGATGGAGTATGTAGGACCTTGTTACAATTACAATAATTGGATGTGGATTGTGCAATATAAAAAAAGTATGCGTAGGTATGCATTGTCAACAAATTATATAAAATGCAAAGAAAATGATCAAACTAAAAGGCTCTCTATGTATATTGATGGAAGGCCAAAAGCATCAGGGAATATTGTAGGTTTTATAAATAGTTATCGACCCGTGTCAACTAATAAGTGGTCGAATTGTATATTCAAGGTACGTGAGGGAAATCGTGTGTTTGTATGTGCAATAAAATCAATAAGTGCAAGGGAAGAGCTTATAATAGATTACAATTTGAATCGTGTAGACACAACAAAATTCTCTATCATGGGATTGGTAAGTATAACATTTAAACCAAAGGTTCCAATTAATATTGACTCCAATATACAATCTACTATTTTATTAATAATTTGTTTAGGTAAGTTTATTACTTCATTTCACTTTTGATTGCTAAGAATTACAAATCTTTGTCACATGGCGACATGGATCCACCTCAAGATACAGGCGAGGATGTTCCTCACAGTACAACTTCTTCATCAAAGGTAAACCTTAACTAATGTAATTATACAAATTATATAGAAACAAATGTCATATTATTATGTTCTTTTCTTTATGGCTTTGGAGTTATTTTGATAGAATTTTATTGATATTGATGTCACAACTTGATACTTATTGATACGGAAAAGCAAAAATGGCAGCAAATCAATTGCGATCTGAAATTGAGGCAACATTTATAGATGACATCGCATTTAGCTCTAACCTTGTATTCATGGCTACTAAAATAAAAACTAAATATAGTAAAGAAATTCTTAACCTTGTAATGGAACCAAACAAAACTAAGGAGACAAAGGAACTCAAAGAAGAATTAATACATAGAGTCAATTGTATTAATGTAAGCAGTAATTAATCTCAAGCAATAATTAAAGTTCAATAGATGTTTATATTTTATACTATCTTATGGATCATGATCTAAAATATGATGTGTTCTTACATTATTTTTTGACACATGTGAATCATGGTTAATATGGTGAGGGTTGTAGCATTGCACAACCTTAATGTAAATAATCCTTAAACCTTTAACCATTCATTTAACCTTTGTATGCATTATTGACTCAACTTATGTTTGGGATGCTTCTAGTACCCCATTTAATATTTATCCATTGCAAAAGTCTTTGCTAACAATGTATTCTTCAGCTCATGATGAAGTGTAGATGCCTCCTTCAATCAACATTCCACTATCAACGGCTGCATTGTTCGCAACAAGGTGCTTACAGACATCTTCCTTTGTACCAACTACAACTAGTAAAACCTTTTTTTTCTATATTTTGTTATGTGCTAATCATACATTGATTATTTTTCTTGTGTGAATTTTATACACTGTACGGACCTATTTTGTGGACTAATAGATACATGTACACCTAGTACAAGAGCAAATCAGACCAGAACTAGTGAAGATCAACCATTTCCTGGATCACCCCGTGTTACTAGTACTAGTTCATTTGTGGGGACATTGTTGTTGAACAAGAAAAATATGTTTCCATTAAAAGTACCAAAGGTTCCAGGTTCTTTAAAATTGTTGTTATTTACAGTGTAATTGTAGTTTACTTATACATAACTCATTTTGGATTAATAATCCCATGATATTTTTATAGGAAATGATACTTTTTATGATCATCTTTTTGAAATGACATTGAAGCTATTTGGGCCCACCATATGTAAAAAGTACGTAGCTTCATAATATTGGTACAATATTTTTCTTATCTTCCATTTATTGTACTATATTAAAGCTATGATATCTAACAATTTTGTTTTTTCAAAAAAGGTGGAATGAACATGATGCTGACTTACAAAATCAGCTCATTAAATCTTTAGAGGACCTCTTTGGAAATAAAACTTTTGACAGTGTCATGATTCTTAAAAGAGCATCCAAACATATAAAGACTGTGAGGGACCAATATAGAAGGGCTCTAAAGGATAACCCAAAGTACAAGTGTCCTCCCATGATTCCACCAATGGAGTGGAATGAAATAATGGAAGATGCAAAAGAGAAAAGGCTAATGGGTAGTGGAATTCAACCAGAAGATGACAAAAGAAGGTATGTCGTCATAGTATTAAGTAGAATCTAATCATCCACTAATTAGTGATCTTTGTAAATATATAATCTAATATGTTTCAAACTTTTCATAGACTGCAAGACACATCAAAAGCCACACAAGAGAGATTAGAAAAGATGGGCCAACACAAAGTTGGCTCTGGTGGCTATATGAAACTTCACTCTTGACTTGTAAGTAGCAGCATTAGAATTTCATATCAAATTTTTATATATAAGGTTGCAAACAATTCTGTTTAATCAAATCATACATGTAAAAGTGATGATATTAAACAAAAAATATAGGGCATGGAATTCAATGTAGAGCCCACGGATGAAGACAAAAGAATAGGCTTGAAGGAAGGCTATAAAGTCATGGTTGTACGCCTACACCAAGAATCCGAAAGCCATAATGAAGAATCTACTGCACCAGATGAGACACAGGTAAATTGGTCAAATGAAAAGTAAATCAAATTGAATAGTTAATTTTGAACATAAATTGACTATTTCATGATAACAATGTGCATGTGATGCAGGAGCATCCTGGGTGCAAGAGCAATCTTGCATCACCCAAAAATATTTATGTTTTTGTATTCAATAAGGGCTATCTTGTGCAAAGATACTATTTATGGAAACTTGTTGTTTTTAGTAAGTTGGTCATAAATCTCAAAATATTCTAATTTTACATGTGGAGGTTCATCTCAGTCATATCAGCCTGCTAGAAAAGTTTCATGGCTAGATTAGGTCTAGTTTTGAAAGATATTGAAGATTTTCAGTATTAGCAGCAGGGTACAGAAACTTTGAACTCAGTTTTGAAGGCTTTAGAGGCCTCAAATGAGGTCAAAAATTTGGGTAACAGGTTCTTGCGTGGGTCAAGCCTGTAGAGCACTTCATGGCATTTATGAAATGGTGTTATAATAGTCAATCGGGTCAACTAGTGATGACTTATGGTCTCTGGAAGTTGGGCCACCTGAAATGGCAGAAAATAAATTTCCTTAAAAATTTCTGTTTGGGTTTCAAAAGTTATTTTGAGCCGACTTTGATGTAATAAATTGAAAAATAAAATAATTCTAAGTCTGGTCGACCCTAAGGGCTAAATTTCTGGAACCTTCTCGGGCAGTGGAAAATGCCTATATAAAGAAGGCCCGTAGTGTTGTCTAGAGCAGTCCTGGGTAGTAGATCTGGGTATTGATTTGAGGCTTAGTCCTATAGAATATTTTAAGGGAATGCCCATGTGGCTTTGCATATTGTAATTCTGAAAGTTTGTAATTCCACACTTGTGGAGATAATAAGAAGCTCATTTTCTATTCTTGCAAATTGTTGTTGTTTCTCTATTTTTGTTATGTGTTTGTGATATTAAGGGGAGCACCCTTCATCAGCATGACATTTTACTACAGCCTTCAAATCATATCATAGAACCTGGGCATGATGAAGGCCATGATGTGAATCACAGTGGTGGATGTATTAATTTTCTATTGGAAATAAATTATGTAATTATTAATAGAATTTAACATCTTTAATTGCAATTGGCTGTGTAACCTTTTTTTGAATATTTTAGAGCATGTTGAGCATGTTGAGGTGGTGGAAGATCAAAATATTATTGTACATGATGATGTGGCATTGTCAAGTAAAGAAAAATGCATGTTATGTTCTACTAGTTAATGAAATACATGTAACAGTAAAAAAAAGTATGCAAATTTAACCCATTTACTTGTTATTGCAGTAGACCTCCCTTTAGTGCAGCAACCTTGTGCTCCTCGAGACATGAGGAAGCACCATAATTTGAGATCACAACCACAAGAGGAGGAAGATAATATTGGTTCTCCTCTCATCCTTTACCTAATTAAAAAATCTAAGAAAAACCAAAAAAAAGAAATGATTTCTTAAAAATGCTCTTTGATATAACTTGTTTGATTAACTTTGTTGGATAATGAAAGAACGTTGTTTTAAGTAATTATCTATGAATGTTGTGTATTAATATTGAACTATATGTCATGTTAATGAATAAAAAACTAGAAGGGCCAATAGTCAACTTCTCATTGTCATTGTTTGGCATGATTCGACTTCATTTTGTGTAAGTATTCTCGTATTGAATGTGTCAACATCTCTTGGCCTAATGTGGATTATTTCATTGGTTTGTATTTTTTAGTAGATGAAGTGTTAAATTAGTTCCTATCTTCTATTCTTAATGTGTTCAAACTACAGGAGGGCTTGACAAATATACTCAACATAGAATTGATTGCTAGTCTGGGCAATTGAACGCACTTAGTCTTTGGCTTGAAAGAAAGAGTTGGGTAATGTTGTTTCTGGAGACCTGTGTAATTATCCTTAGTGGCCTCTTTTTTTTAACAAGTTATTTTTATATATATGTAGTGTCCATGATTTTTTTTAATACAGATTCTTTTTGTGTATATGCTAGTGCTATGGAACCTAAATAAATGATTATAAATGTAATAGATAATGTCTTCAATGAAGGAATTGATGTACCACATGTAAACCAAAATCCATGCTTAATGCCATTTTGTGCAGTTCCTTAGTGTCTGACTTGGGTTATAATGCAAAAAAATTGATGCATATAAAGTCTCTTTACTAAAATTTTAATCTAGTGCAATGAATTTCGTTTCATTGTTAATAGACAATATATTTAATCATGAGATTTCAGATATGTGATTGTTTCTTGTTCTTATTTTCAGAAAAATGAGTTTGTCTATTAGCATATCAGATTTTCTATTTTGGTTGGAATTTATTGTTTTAAGCTCCTAATGTTTATGACAATTCACTTTGGTCTAAAACCTAACAAATTTCTCATGAGAAATACCAAAATGAAACACATTGATTTTCTGTCCACTCCACATGCCCACTTGTCATTGCCCTCTAAAAAACTGACTTAGATTAGCCATATGCTACCTCACCTATTTGAGGTAAGCCAAACTCTGTCCAATTCTCTTAACAATGGTACATATCCGTCCAAGTGTAGTAACCTTCAAAGATTTGCAGCGGTAAAGAGAATCTCCATATTTTATCATCCTAACATAGTCTTTGGCCACTTTGGCAATGAGATTGCGAGCTATATTGATCTGGCCAATGGCCAACTTGTAGTGATCTTTATCATATTAAACATTTAGCAGATCTTCATAAAATGGATGCACATCATCTTGGCGGGGGAAATTGTCTTGGCAGATCTCCATAAAATGGATGCACACCATACCTATCATTTGAACTAGACTTTCTTTGTTGTAGAATTGATTTAGTATAGAAAATTTTCAATTAGGACTTTTTTTAAAAAAAGAAAGGTTTTCGTAGCATTATCTACCACTTGAGCAAAAGTTTCCATAGCTAAATTTCCTTGCCATAAATTTAATATTTCTCTAAAGACTTACAAGTTAGCAAGTCCTCGGCTAAAGGGATGATAAAATAAATAAGTTTTCAAACATATGAACAAATAAAACTCATACAAGCAAAAGCCAGAGCCAAATTGAATGGCATTGGCTATTTGTCAGCGGAAGATCCCTGCTAGAATAGACACATTTATCATTTCATTAAGATGACAATAGTGTACTAAGTTTCCTAACTATATAAGTCAATTTCATATTTATTATCTGATGTAGAAAATACATCTGAAGCACCAGCAGGTCTATCTGGAAATCAAAATTCAAAACCAAAGCCTTGAGATTGTTGTAGTGTTTGTGCAAAGGCTTGATACTTCCAACTATCAACATCACTGACACTTCTCCGGGCATATTTCATTGACTCCTCAAAATGAGCAGTGTTTATAATTTCAGCTACTTTGTCACTATCATCCTCATCCAATGCCTCGGGGTTCTCACTTCTTTTTCTTTCACGTTCAATATCCACTGACTTTGTCTGTAGCACCACCAGCGTCCCCAACACTGCTTCCATGCTGCAAATATGCAAACCAATTATCCATCACTAGTCAGAGCCAATCTCTCAAATAGTTCAAACAAAATGAAAAAAACCCATAGTTTCACGTAGAGCAGAGAAGATGGATTGCTAGAGCCCAGAGTAGTCTGGAAAATAGAACGAGCAGTGACTCGCTGGCAACAAGCATCAGAACCAATGTGGACACTTGAAGATAAATATCTAGACTAATCACTGATCAGGATTTCGTTGGTGATTAGTCTGGATATTTATCTTCATTTATTTTTTTTAAACATTCCATATTTAGTCAAAATTTTGACTAACCATAGTCAACATTTCGACTAATCGAGCATAAAACTCTGGCCTAGTTTGGTCTATAAATTGACCATTCTATGTCGAAATGTGGCATTGTGGATTTGGCATCCTAGTCAGAGTGGCCAAATATTTCAACCAATATTGGTCTAAATTATGACATAATTTGGTTGAAATATGACCGTCATGGTTTTCACATCCTGGTTGGACAGGCCAAGCATTTCGACCAACTGTGGTCAAATGTTTGATGAATATATCGCCACTTGCTAATGTTATTTTCGACCAAGATTGGCGTAGAACATTCAATGATTATAGCAATATGAAAAAAATTTGACGTGAAAAATAGAGACCAACCAATTGGTCGATTAGTCGACCCATTTGAGTAAAATTTTAACCAATCATCCATCGAAAATAGGTACAAATTGTACTAGTGTCATGATTATTGCATATTTTATTAATATTTGAAGTTGACTAAATCATAATTTTGACATACCTTGACTACATAGCTTATAAATTGTCATGTATTTGTCCAATTTCATTTTTATTTTTTTTTATAGAAAGAGAATTTCAATACCTAGGGCATAGATATTTTTTATAATTTTTTTTCTCTCATTTACTATTTTTCCATAAGCGTCAAACATAGAGGTAGACATGCGGTGAAATATCTATGTTTAGTAAAACTAAAAATATGATGCAGGAGCATCCTGGGTGTAAGAGCAATCTTGCATCACCCAAAAATATTTCTGTTTTTGTATTCAATAAGGGCTATCTTGTGCAGAGTTGCTATTTGTGCAAACTTTCTATTTTTAGTAAGTTGGTCTTACGATCTCGAAATGTCTGATTTTACATGTGGAGGTTCATCTCAGTCATATCAGCCTGCCAGCAAAGTTTCATGGCTAGAACAGGTCTAGTTTTGAAGATATTGAAAATTTTCGGTATTGGCAGCAGGGTACAGAAACTTTGAACTTAGTTTTGAAGGCTTTAGAGGCCTCGGATGAGGTTAAAAATTTGGGCGACAAGCGCTTTGTGCTAGTCAAGCCTATAGAGCGCTTCATGGCGTTTCCAAAATAGGGTTATAATAGTCAATCAGGTCAACTGGTGATGACTTATGGTCTCCGGAAGTCAAGCCACCTGAAATGACAAAAAATAATTTTTCTTCAAAATTTATGTTCGGGTTTCAAAAGTTATTTTGAGCTGACTTTGATGTAATAAATTGTAAAATAAAATAATTCTAAGTTTGGTCGGCCCTAAGGGCTAAATTTCTAGAACCTTCTCGGGCAGTGAAAATTGCCTATATAAAGAAGGCCCGTAGTGTTGTCTAGGGTAGTTCTGGGTAGTAGATCTGGGTATTGATTCGAGGCTTTGTCCTACAGAATATTGTAAGGGAATGCCCATGTGGCGTTGCATATTGTAATTTTGAAAGTTTGTAATTCCACATTTGTGGAGATAATAAGAAGCCAATTTTCTGTTCTTGCATATTGTTGTTGTTGTTTCTCTATTTCTGTTATGTGCTTGTGGTATTAAGGGGAGCACCCTTCATCAAGTGGTATCAGAGCAGGAGTTCTTGATTGTGTAAACAGATCACCGACTGTGAGGCAGTTTGCACCAATACTGTGGTTAGGGTTTCAGCGCACATCGTGAAAATGCCTCCACGAAGAGAACGTGGTGGAAGAGCTGGTGCTGTGACACCTGAGGTTAGAGAGCTGCAGAGACAAGTGTGAGTATTGCAAGAAGAGATTCGCAGAGGAATGAATTTTAATGTTAGAGATGAAAGTGAGGATGAAGCCGAAGAAGAATATCAAGAAGGAGAAGCTGAAATTGTGAACCAGGAGGAAGAAAGACTTTTTCGGGCAATTTCCAAGATTGGGAAAAGACCTAAGATTGAGGTTCCTACATTTTCTGGAAATCTTAACCTAGAGGAATTGATCGACTGGATCAATGAATGTGAGGAATATTTTGAGTACGAAGATGTTGAGGATCCTGATAGGGTCAAATTTGCAAAGGCCAGATTGAAAGGTCATGCGAAGATCTGGTGGCAAGAAATTTAGTTGGAGCGAAATAGAAGAGGGAAAGATAAAATCACAAGATGGGATCGGATGGTGGATAAATTGAAGTGACAGTTCATTCCTGTTGATTATGAGCTTGATCTACTAAAGAAAATGCAAAGTTTGAAGCAGACAGGAAGATCTGTTCAGGAGTATACAGAGGAGTTCTATCGACTCCTTATCAGAATAGGCCATGCAGAAGCTGATAAGGAGAAAGTTGTCCGATACCTTAATGGGTTAAGGCCAAGCATTTAGGAGGAGTTGAATCTGGTTCGAATGAACAGTATGGAGGAGGCATACTAGTTTTCCCTAAAAGTAGAGGAAAAGCTGAACAAGAAGTTTGAGATCAGACAAAATGGAAGAGGTCGTGGTGGAAGATCTGGTGGACGGTCATATGGTGGCCGAAATGAAGATCCGAACAAGAAGGATGAGGCCAGTAGCAGCCAGAATCAGAGAGGAAACAATTCCAATCATTTCTAAGATCAAAATAATAGAGATCAGAGAGGAAGAGGAAGAGGACAAGGATCTGGAAGAGGAGGCTTCCGTGGAACATGTTTTCACTGTGGAGAAGAAGGTCATAGGGCATTTGAATGTCCTCAGTGCCCAGGCAGAACAGATAGGAGAAATAAAGGCTAGGCCAGAGTTGCACATGTAGATGAAGATGCTAGATTATCAAATTTTCAAGATGCTGAAAGAGGAGAAATGCTAATTAACAGAAGAGTCTTGCTGAGTGGTGAAAATGAACCTGAACAAAGGAGGAGCTTGTTTCACACTCGATGCAAGTGTGAGGGTAAATGTTGTGATGTGATTATCGATAGTGGAAGCACTGACAATTTAGTGTCAGAAGAGATGGTGACAAAGTTGAAGCTCAAGAGACAGAAACACTCACATCCATATTGGATTGCTTGGGTGCAGGATGACCACAAGGTCATGGTCAGTGAATAGCACCTGGTAAAGTTCAAAATCGGCGGGTACCAAGATGAGGCACTATGTGATATCATCTCTATGGATGCATGTCATATGTTGTTGGGTAGATCATGGCAGTTTAACAGATGTGCTGTACATGATGGTCATGCGAATACCTATTCCCTAACAAAGGATGGAGTGCGACATAAGCTAAAGCCATTGAAGGAGACCAAAGAAAAGGTATGTGGTAATGCAAGAATAACATTTGTTGATGGAAAAAAATTCCTAGATGGTATGAGGCATGAGCATGTGTGTTTTTCTTTAATTCCAAAAGCTAGTAAAGAAGTAGAGGATGTACCTGTAGAGGTTGCAGATTTGTTGAATGAGTTTCAAGATATTGTATCTGATAATGTACCTGATGGATTACCACCCATAAGGAAGATCAGTCATCAGATGGATTTGATTCCAGGAGCCAGTTTTCCAAACAAGGCAGCACATAGAATCACACCGGCAGAAAGTGAAGAGTTGAACAGACAAGTACATGAGTTGTTACAGAAGGGATTGATTCGGGAGAGCCTGAGTCCATGTGCTATACCAGCAGTATTAGCACCAAAGAAGAATGGAGAATAGAGGATGTGTACAGATTCTAAAGCAATAAACAAGATCACAATCAAGTATAGGTTTCCATTGCCACGAATGGATGATCTTATGGACTGTTTGAGTGGAGCTGTGTATTTCTCAAAGATAGATCTGAAGAGTGGATATCACTAGATTCGGATCAGAGAAGGAGATGAATGGAAGACTGCCTTCAAGATGAAGGAAGGACTGTATGAGTGATTAGTCTTGCCTTTTGGGCTAACCAATGCACCGAGCACTTTCATGCAGCTCATGAACTAGGTTCTGAAAAAATTTATGAGAAAGTTTGTCATTGTTTACTTAGATGATATTTTGATCTTTAGCAAGACATTGGAGGAACATATGATGCATATTTGTATGGTGTTTGAGAAGCTAAGAGATGAGAAATTGTTGATTAATTTAAAGAAGTGCAGTTTTGTGAAGAAAGAGTTAGGGTATTTGGGATTTGTAGTTTCAGCAGAAGGCCTAAAAATGGACCCAGAGAAGGTACACGCGATCCTTGAATGGCCTACTCCAAAGAGTGCTACTGAGGTAAGATCTTTTCATGGTCTAGCTAGCTTTTATAGAAAGTTTATCAAAAATTTTAGCAGTATTTGTGGACCCTTGACTGAAACAATGAGAAGGGATAGAAAAGAGTTTTCAATTGTTGAAACAAAAAGTTATAGAACAACCCATTTTAGCACTTCCAAATTTTAATAAGGTGTTTCAAGTAGATTGTGATGCTAGTGGTACTGCAATAGGAGCTGTTATGAGCCAAGAAGGTAAACCAGTTGCTTATTTCAGTGAGAAGTTAAATGATGCCAAGAGGAAGTATTATGTTTATGATCAGGAATTTTATGCTATAGTTCAGGCATTGAAGAAGTGGAGACACTATCTGCTTCCTAAGGAGTTTGTTTTGTATACTAATCATCAAGCTTTGCAATATTTGAATAGTTAAGGAAAGTTGAATCAGAGGCATTTGAAATGGGTTGAGTTTTTGTAGAGTTATACATTTGTTTTGAAACATAGAAGTGGAAAGTCTAACAAGGTTGTAGATGCTCTTAGTAGAAGGCAACTATTGCTGACAGAGATGCAGATTGAGGTGGTTGGGTTCAAGGAACTCAAGAATTTTTATCCAAAGGATCCTGATTTTGGTGAAGCTTGAAAAGCTTGTACAGAACCTGTTGCTCTAGACGGGATGAAATCATTGGATTTCATCATCCAAGATGATATGCTATTCAGAGGGAGTCAGTTGTGCATTCCACGAAGTTCTATGAGGGAGAATCTTATCAAAGAAAAGCATAGTGGAGGATTGGCTGGACATTTTGGTCCTGATAAAACTCTTGCTTTGGTTGGTGAGAATTATTATTGGCCACAATTGCAGCAAGATGTGAAGAAGTTTGTACAGAGTTGCAGAGTATGTCAGATGGCAAAAGGAGTGAAGCAAAATACAGGGTTGTATCAGCCATTGCCTCTACGAGAGAAGCCTTGGGAGGATATCAGTATGGACTTTGTTCTTGGTTTACCAAGGACACAGTGGAGACATGATTCAGTTTTTGTGGTGGTTGACAAATTTTTGAAGATGGCACATTTCATTCCCTGCAAGAAGACTAATGATGTTGTTCATGTAGCAGAATTGTTTTTCAGAGAAGTTGTGAGACTACATGGTTTGCCAAAGACCATAGTTTCAGATCGAGATACTAAGTTTGTTGGATATTTTTGGCAGACATTGTGGAAGAAGTTAAAGACAGATTTGAAGTTCAGTTCATCACATCATCCATAGACTGATGGCCAGACAGAGGTGGTGAATAGAAGTTTGGGAAATTTGCTGAGATGTTTGGTTGGAGATAAGCCAACAGGATGGGATTTGATTTTACCACAGGCATAATTTGCATACAATAATTCTATCAACAGGAGCACTGGTAAATCACCATTCCAGATTGTATATGGACGTAGTCCAAGAAATGCATCTGAGTTGAGAAAGATAGATAAAGGAGAAATAAGTAGTGCTGAAGCTGAGGATTTTGTAGAACACTTGAAGAACATCCATGAGGAGGTGAGGAAGCATATTACCAAGATGAATGCACAGTATAAGGCTAAGGCAGATGAGAAAAAGAGGCATAAGGAATTTCAGGTTTGAGATGAAGTCATGGTTCATTTGCAGAAGGAGCGATTTTTGGTTGGTACATATAACAAGTTGAAAATGAAGAAGTTTGGACCATGTACGATACTGAAGAAGCATGATTCAGGAAATGCATATGAGGTAGAATTGCCTACTGAGCTGAATATTTCACCAATGTTTAACATTTCAGATTTGACAGAGTATCATGAAGGAGGTGTTGAAGATGAGGTTGCAGCAGCACAGTGGAGTATTCCAGCAACTAGTTCAGATATCAAGGAGATTGAAGACATACTGGACAGTCGTGTTGGTAGAAGCACAAGGAACAGGACATATGAAGAGTATTTGGTCAAATGGAAAGGACGACCTATAGAAGATTCATCATGGCTAACAAAAGAGGAGGTTAACCATCTTGGTTTTCCTCTACACACCTGAGTCGTGACAGGGTCACTTCTCAAATTACCCCAGGTGTCTGATGCAGGAGCATCCTAGGTGTAAGAGCAATCTTGCATCACCCAAAAATATTTCTATTTTTGTATTCAATAAGGGCTATCTTGTGCAGAGTTGCTATTTGTGGAAAATTTCTATTTTTAGTAAGTTGATCTTACGATCTCAGAATGTCTGATTTTACATGTGGAGGTTCATCTCAATCATATCAGCCTGCCAGCAAAGTTTCATGGCTAGAACAGGTCTAGTTTTGAAGATATTGAAGATTTTCGGTATTGGCAGCAGGGTACAGAAACTTCGAACTCAATTTTGAAGGCTTTAGAGGCCTTGGATGAGGTTGAAAATTTGGGTGACAAGTGCATTGCGCTAGTCAAGCTTGTAGAGCGCTTCATGGCATTTCTGAAATGGGGTTATAATAGTCAATCGGGTCAACTGGTGATGACTTATGGTCTCCGGAAGTCAGGCCACCTGACATGGCGGAAAATAATTTTTCTTCAAAATTTTTGTTCAGGTTTTAAAAGTTATTTTGAGACGACTTTGATGTAATAAATTGTAAAATAAAATAATTCTAAGTTTGGTCGGCCCTAAGGGCTAAATTTCTAGAACCTTCTCGGGCGGTGGAAATTGCCTATATAAAGAAGGCCCGTAGTGTTGTCTAGGGCAGTTCTGGGTAGTAGATCTGGGTATTGATTCGAGGCTTTGTCCTACAGAATATTGTAAGGGAATGCCCATGTGGCTTTGCATATTGTAATTCTGAAAGTTTGTAATTCCACATTTGTGGAGATAATAAGAAGCCAATTTTCTGTTCTTGCATATTGTTGTTGTTGTTTCTCTATTTCTGTTATGTGCTTGTGGTATTAAGGGGAGCACCCTTGATCAAAATACAAAGTCATAATAAACTTAATATATATTAACAGGGTATGTGCAAGATCATGAGGGGCCAAAAAGTGGCGATGTCAGTTCAAAACTTTGACAATGTAGCTGATGACTTTTTTTTCACCCAAATTTGATAAAACGAAAAGGGTATCTTAAGGAGATTATCAACTTTCTATCGATATAATTGCTGTCAAATTTTGAATTTGGTAAGTAATTATTAGTTATTTTCAAATTGAGCTACCTCTAAAGTGTCGATTTATATACTGATTGAAAAATGACTATAACTTTCACACGGTATAACATTTTTGAAATCCGAAAATGTGTCACATTCTATGCTTCACTTACTATAAGGAATTTTTTTTTTTAATAAATTTTGTAAAGTTTTGAACGAGTTAAGGTGGTCAGACACGAGAGTTTTTTTATTCTGAAAATGTTGTAGCAAAAAATTCATAATTAATTACTTTTTTGGAATAAAACTACAAAAAAATATGTGTCACATCCGGGCATGAGTCTACTACTTATATATAAAATCTTATAATAAAATATTATCATTTGATTATGATTAAGGTGGTCAGACATACACCTACTTCTTATTTTTTTCCTAAAATTTTTGTACTGCTGCATTGAAATCTATACTTTTCACCAATCATACTAACTTTTTCTCAAAAAAGGCCTAGTAGTTTAGAAACTGCATTCAATTTTTTATAGATTCTATTCTTACAACTTTTTGATATTAGGTTCATAGCTAGTTGAAATTTTCATGTCAAGTTGACTAACCCTGATTTGCTGATTTTTCATTGCCACTTAAGGGCATAGTTTGGCCCCTCATGATCTTGCACATACCCAACATTATAATCATTGGAAAGTTTTTTCTCAGTAGTACCTTACTGTAGGTATGAATGAGGAGTACAAATGTTATATCAATATTTTTTTTATCTAAGAGGCTTTGAGCTAACCATTTGTAATTAATTCCTTCAAATGTAACCTATCAAGGCTTAAATCATCATATTTTATTAAAAAAGTGCTATTTCAGCAAAAATTAGCATGCCTAAAAAGTGTAACCCACTATTGTGGGGTCACCCAGGAATGGGAATAACTATACTTGGTTGATAGATCAATGATACTTTTAACTTATGAGGTGGAAAAAAATTATTTATAGAAGGAATAAAAGATGTAGGAAGGATTCTAGGTCTATGAAAAGGAGTTGAGATATCCCTAGTGGTGATCAATTTGGAAATCAATTCATGCTTTTATTTTTGTTAAGATAGGAAGAAATAGTCATGGTGAGATTGCAAAGGTTGAGGAATGTTAGGCCAAAAGAAGTCAAGATCAAAGTTTCAATGAATCACTAAAGGCTAATAGAGACTATGAATAATTATTATAATTTATAAGTTATGGGGAAATTATAGGCATTTATAGATAGGATAAAAAATAGCTTTCATAGAGATAAGAAGAGGTATGCCATGTCTCACTTGGAATTTATTGTAAGTTGGGATGACAAAAGAGATAGCATCTAAGCATTTCTTACTAACTTCAATGGGAAAGGTGATAAAACCATGGGTAGGACAAGTAAAACCTTTGAAATTATTAATCACCACATGTAAATTATCATAAGAGCCATGATGAAATTGTCTTATGAAAGGATACTCCTTAATTATAACATTCATAATGAAAGTAGGATCGATGAGCACTTCTCAAGAGAGCTTATCACTATTTTTTGCAAAAATGTAAAGAGGACCATTCGGTGCTTTAGTAGTCTCCTTAGGATCAAATGCAATGCAAAGATCATGTTTAGAATTGGGTTTTAGCTTAGTTTTTTATCCTCCAAGGAGATTAAAACATTTTTTACCGTACTAAACATATCATCAACTTGTATGGAACTAGGTTGACTAGGTGAAACAATGTGGGTAGAAAAAAAAACAATGAATTGGTTTGGTTAACAATATTGGTAGAATGTAAATCTAAAGAATTAGTACAGATTTGAAAGTTTTGGTTAGTGGGATAAACATATTTATTTCCATTGTTATTCACACATTAAATGATTATGGTATCGAAATATATGAGATCTTAGATTACATGCTTAAAATAATAAAACTTTTTAGTATCATGACTAGACTAATGGTGATATTGGGAGAAAGATTTGGGGTCATGGGAAGTAAATAATTATTTGGAATTCTTAATAGGTTTGATGGGAAGAAGTTTTAAAACATTAGAATTAGTACACTTTAATATAATATTATGTAAAAACTTAGAAAGAGCTGCAAATTTACAAGATAGTTTGAAAATAGATAACAAAGGAACCACATCTAATGTAGCTTGGCCACTTGTGCATAAACAATATTTGAATAATTATTAATCTTGACAAATCCTATATTGGGATTTTGATACTTTTAGGATAATTGCCAAGATGCATCACTCTTCTAAACTAGAGCCATTGGTGTGGATTAAGAAAACTACCTCACTTAAATCTGATAATTATGAAATAACGAACACAATTTGGTCAATGACATAAATTTACAAAAAAAACAACAACTTATCTCTAATTTCTTTTTGTAAATTATAAATGAAAATATATTGAAAATCCACATTAGGCACTAGATAAGAAATTTTATCACGCAAATGTTTGAATTTACCAATAAAATCAGTCACCTTTACATTAAAACCTTGTGTACAATGAACGAAACTAGATAAATATATTTGACCAATACTATTTTGAGATTTTTGAATAAAAGCATTAGCAGAATTTTTAAAAGAGTCAATAGAATAAGGAGGAAAAGAAAACAACTATTGTAAGACCTTATCTCTCAATTTCCTACTAAATAATTTACCCATAAGTCTACGATCATTGGATAAGTCAATACACAAGGTTTGAAATGTATTAGCATGAGTCAAGGGATCAATGAGGTAGGTATTTCCATGTATTGAGGGAGGATAATGGCATGAATGATGTCATGGGACAATGGGTTAGAAATATAAGAATTAGGGATGTTATATTTGGATTGGGTTATACAAGTACATTGTTGTTTTGAAAATGAAACCCATTGGGAAAGGTTATTAATGGTTGATTTGGTAGATTTTTTTATATTATACATGTTGGATAATGAAAGATGTTTAACATTAGGAGAAATGGATCAAAAATTGGAATATGATAGTGGGAAATTATTTAAAGTAGGCATGGATGATGATTGAGAGATCTATGAAACACTCACAGGAGGAGGTATGTTAAAATTAAGAATTCTTGCAAGAGTAACATGTCTAGGATTGAATTTTTAAATAGATGTAACCAAGAAAGATAAGGTATTCATAGGAACATTAGGTAAGGATGTTAAAATATGAATGAAATTCTCAACATTAGGATTGTTAAGATTAAGGGATGGGATGATGTAGGGGCATTCTTGGGTAATCGACAAATCTGCATTGTGGTGTGTTGAAATGCTTTTGTGTTGCTCGGTTGCAGCTTTAACCAAGGATCTCGGTCATTGAAGGGTCTTGGTCATTGAAGGAACATGGTAAAACCTCTAGCGCTTGGTAGAACTTGTACTCGGTGATGCTTGTGGTGCTCAGTCAACTTGCTTACTCGGTGATGCCTAGCTAGCTCGGTTGTTTTATTGGCGCTAGATAGTTCTGGCTTATTGACTAGAGTTCTTGGGGATTTAGTTGGCCGACTTGGTGTATTTAATGTTGGTAACTTGTATTGTATTCTCCTATGTGGATCTAGGGGGTATAAGATGCCACTTTTTTCTTGAAATCAGAAAACTCTAAACTTCAACAAGAAATTGAAGATAGTTAGACTCAAAATTTTAAGATGTGACAAAAACAAGAGTTGTAATACTCTAAATCTAGTTCCTAAACTACTAAATTATTTTGAAAATGGTCCAAATTAAAGCCCTCAAAAAGGGGGAGCACAAAAAGTGGTCCTATTTTTTGTGAAAAAAATAACATAGCGTCTAGTGTGCTCCCCCTAAAATGTTAACTTTTTTTGAAAAAAAATTTAATCACTTCTATGAGAAGTTAGATAACACCACATAGTTTATCCCATAATTTTTTGGTAATTTTTTTATGAATGTATAATTTTTGATGAATTTACAAAGTTCACACATCCTAAAAACATGAAATTTTTGTGTGCTCCCCATATAAATCATTTAAAACTAATCACAAATAAAATTTTCTTTTTTTTTAAAAGTGTGTAGAATGGAGTCTTGTTTCTAAAAATGTAACTTGTTGCAAAATTCGATGAAAGAGCCAAAATCTATTCTCAAAATACTACACGTTGGTTTTTTACAAAAAACAGACATACAAGCAAAAGAAATTACAGATGAAAAACTTAACATAATCAAAATTCAAAATAAATTATATGCTTAGATAGCTAACAGAGAGATCTACAATATCACGTCCTCTGATTTTTACATTCTTGAGCCATGAGTAAACTTGATGAGGAGCACACAAAAAAAGATGTCATTTTTTTGTATGTCTACTAGGAAACACATCTCAAGCCTATTTGAATCGTCCAAGCCTTTGGGTTGGATCTCCAAGGCAAATCCAAGCCTTAGGATTGGTAAATTCCAATGCCTTACAAAGCATGTGCGCCCTATAGGGTGAGCATACTACTAAAATCTATGACTTCCATAGGGTGTGCTCTCTCTCTCTCTCTCTCTCTCTCTCTCTCCATTTTTTTGTTTCTTGCAAAGGGCGCATGCGCTATAGCACACTAGGGCTATGCAAGACTATACATGTTACACTTTTTTACGACTTGGCGTAGGAGTTCATTTTTTCTTCCAGCCAACTTGTGGTTGAAGAAATGTATTTAAGGAGTGTTTGGGTAGTTATTTGAGAGTCATTCAGAGTCAGTGAATGACAAGGATAATAGTTTGATCTTGCGAGATCTTGAAGATTAGATTGTTTGTCTGATATTGTAATAGCAGAGCTAGTGGTTTGCATTCTTGAAGACAAGGAGATTTCTTGGTAGCTTGCGAGCTCAAGTGTAGATTTTCCTTAGTGTTTCCACCAATTGTCAGTGTGCTACAGAGCTAGAATAGCTAGGAGATTATAGAAATACTATTGTAAGTGATTGTATTTGGCCCTAACCCGGAAGGCCTTACAACTGGGCATGTTGAATGAAATTCTATTTGAAGCATTATATTGTTATATTCCGATGTGGTTGTTGTTGTTATTATTGTTGGTGTAGACTTGGACTATCCATTCTGGGATTATCTTTGTCTTCCCTACATAAATTGAAAGGACATGTTGCTCTTTGGTGGAAAGAATTGCAAAGAGATAGAGAAGATGAAGGTGAAATGAAGATAAATTGGTGGAGGTTGATGGTGACTAAATTGAAAGCTAAGTTCATACCTACCGACTATGAGCTTGACTTGTTTAAGAAGTTGTAGAATCTGAAGAAAAAATATTTGACTGTGGAAGACTATACCAAGGAATTCTATAAGTTGACTATTCAGTCAAGACATAGAGAACTTGGTAAAGAAAAAGTTGCTCGGTATGTGAATGGTTTGAGATTCAATATTCAAGATAAGCTTGGTATGATGAAGATTGATTTGGTTGAGTATGCTTATTAGTATGCTCTAAAGGAAGAAGATAAGTTGAAGAGGAGATAACATGGTAATTCCCGAGGGAAGGAGAAGCTTGATCACTCGATGAAGGATAAACCAATTGTTGAAGATGAACCAAAACTTGTGGAGCCTAAAGAGAAGATAGGTAGGGTTATCTTTAAGGGTACTTGTTATAATTGTGGTGAAGAAGGACATAGATCTTTTGAGTGTTCACACAAGAAGATCACTAATAGAAGGAATGTTGTGGTGAATGAGAACATTCTAAATGAACTTGAATCAGAGAACTTGCTAGTTCGAAGAACATTGCTCAGTGCAAAGGTAGAACCTTGTCAGAGGAGTAAATTGTATAGAACTCAGTGCAAATCAGGAGGTAAACTTTGTAATGTGATTGTGGATAGTTGTAGTACTGATAACCTTGTAGTGGAGGAGATGGTTCAGAAACTTGGTTTGAAGAAAGTGAGACATCCTTATCCTTATAGGATTGGTTGGTTGCAAGATGTTCATGCTCTGGAAGTGAGGGAGCAATGTCTTGTTGATTTTCAGATTGGAAAGTATAAGGATCAAGTGTTGTGTGATATTGTGGACATGAGTACTTGTCACATATTGCTCGGTAGACCTTGGTAGTATGATTGTAGAGCTATGCATGACTGTGTAAAGAATGTATTTATTATTGAGAAGAATGACAGGAAATTTTCCCTGATACCTTTGCTGGATATGACACTCGGTAGGAGAAACTTGAGCTTTGGTAGCAAAGATGAGCTGAAGGATTCTGAAAGGATTGATCAGTATGGAGAACAAACATGTGTGTTGTCAAGGAAAGACTTGAAAAGACAAAGGAAGTAGAAGTGGAAGAGTATGCAAGGTGAAGACTTCGAGGACTTGTATGTGAAGAACCAGTTTAGGGTTTATGTGTTGAATCCCAAAATATGTTCTTCCAACCTATGAGAACATCTTTTCCATCCTCGGGTGTCTGATGCAGGGGCATTCTTGGGTAATCAAAAAATATGCATGGTGATGTGTTGAAATGGTTCTGTGTTGCTCGATTGTAGCTTTAACTGAGGATCTCAGTCATTGAAGGGCTCGGTCACTGAAGGAACTCATTAAAACCTTTGGCACTCGACAGAACTTATACTCGGTGATGCTTGTGGTGCTCGATCGATGTGCTTGCTTGATGATGCCTAACTAGCTCAGTTGTTTTACTGGCAATCAGTAGTTTTGGCTTACCGATTGGAGTTCTTGGGGATTTGGTTGGCCAACTTAGTGTATTTAATGTTGGTAGCTTTTTTTGTATTCTCCTATGTGGATCTAGAGGCTGACATGGAGAATTAATTATTTTCAAGGCTATTTGAGAGTTGACTATTGTTGCATTTAATATTTGTTTGTTGTAGAAGCTGACTGGGCTTAGGAGTTAATTATTTCTTCCAACTGACTTGTGGTTGAAGAAATATGTTTAAGGAGTGTTTGGGTAGTTATTTGAGTGTCAGTCAGAGTCAGTGAAGGACAAGGATAATAGTTGGATCCTATGAGATCTTGAAGATCAGATTGTTTGTGTTATATTGTAATAGTAGAGCTAGTGGTTTGCATGCTTTGAGACAAGGAGATTGCTTGGTGGCTTGCGAGCTCAATTTTAGATTTTCCTTAGTGTTTCCACCAGTTGCTGGCCTACTACAGAGCTGGACTAGCTAGGAGATTGTAGAAATACTATTGTAAGTGATTGTATTTGGCCCTAACCCAAAAGGCCTTATAGTCGGGCATGTTGAATGAAATTCTATTTGAAGCATTATATTTTTTTATTCTGTTGTGGTTGTTGTTGTTTTTATTGCTAGTGTAGACTTGAACTATCCATTCTGGGATTATCCTTGCCTACCTTGCATCAAGGAATTTGGTATGAATTTTCTTAGACTTGAGATTTTCATAAATAATATCGAATATATCATGTAAGAATTCAACAACATGTTCATCATTATGAATTATCCTCCTCAATTATCTAACTAAAGAGATTGCCTGACTACTAGAATGTTCTTAACTTAACCAACATTCAAGATTTTCAAACTCATGAGAAAGATTTTGCACTTGGATAGGAGACACTCTTGTGAAGAGCGATTCTCCACAATAGTAGGTATGTCATTGGTAGGCATAATAGTATCATTTACATTCCTATGGAATACATTAGAGGACTTAGGATCTACACCTTTAAAGGATAACATAAGTTTGAAACTTCTTCTCATAGGGATGTTATATGTATGAATTAAGATTATGAAGCTCATACACAACAAAAGACAAGAAGGAATTGTACAAAGAATGCAAATTACAAATAAATTGATTATTTAAACATCTTATGCATGAAAGGAATGAATCATTTTCAATGAAGATTTTGTAAGCATGAATCAATTTTATAAAAAATAAGATTAATTGTAAAAACATTTTATGATAACCAACAAAATAATGTTAATGTAGAAATATTTTCAAATTCCTCTGATGGCCTTTTCTCTCTCCCACTCCCTTTTCTACTCTACTCACATTTGAAATTCCTTCTTGCCATTTTTAGACATGGTTAATGCAATGTTTGACACTTGGGAGGGTGATTTGGTGGTTGATCTCACTCTCTCTTCTTTGCCTATTCTCGTGCTTGAGGGAGTTTCATATTCTTGTCCTATATTTCTAGGCTTGTTCTTGGGTGTACAATAGTTTTTATACATCTGGACTCTACCATTTCTACAAGTATGCCCTCGAGGTGTTGGATTATTTAAAAACCAATGTGGGTTTTCCTATTGGAGAGGTTTTAAAGTTTACACCCCTTTAGTCGCTCACATCCCCAACTTCTTTCAATGAGGCTTTGGGGGTTTCCAAGATTGTTATGCCTACTTTATCTTTTTCCAATCATGTGCATGGGTGCTCATCTTGTCCTCTGAAATGTGGTGTAATGGCTTTGAGAGGTCTTGTTTTTCTTTTAATTGGGAAAACTATAATGATGCCTACTTCTTCCTTCTATTGTCATTTTTTGGCGAAGAAGTTCGTAGGAATGATGATTTCTTTTCTCAAAAATGACATGAATGTAGGTTTGAAAAATTGTGACCTCATCACAAAGATATAAGCCTTTTGATTTTTCGTAATGACTTCCAATAACAAATGTGAAGATAGAGATTTACCCTTGTGCAAAATAATTTTCCATGGTTACTTTTGATTTAAGCTCTAATTGTAATGTCCTTAATGCTCACTCTTGATTTTTGAATTAACAAGTTCTGTGAACTCTCAAGCCTTGGGTGGCCTCTTTTAATCCTCTCACCAAATATTTTAACTAGCAACTAGTTTGGATTCAACTCTCAAATCTTCCATTTCATTTTTGGTGTACTTCCTATTAATTTGGTGTACTTCCTATTAAATATGGGATTGGTACAATACATTGGTATTATAATAATGTTCATCATATTATAATCATCCCGACATGACGAGTTTCTATCGAGACAATAATATATTCATGTGCCCATATTTATTAATTAGTTTGACTTCATATAGATAGAAGTTGTTTTCGAGTCTCATCACCATAACCAGATGGCTTCATCATATTATAATCATCCTGATATGATGGGTCTCTACCCAGACAATAAGATATTCATTTGCCTGTCTTTATTAACTAACTGAAAATCATAGCTGGTCTGATTTTCTTCCAGCTATCGCGGTAGATTGGCTGTTGCACAGTGGGAGGGAGACATAAATCATAATTTTAATAACAACTCAATTATTGCATTTTGCCCCATTAAACGTGCAGAAATCTGCAAGGCCTGTGTGGAATGAGATTCTAATTTTTGTTTTTATGCGATATACAGGGCCTGCTAAAGCTCTATAAAATAGTCCACCTGCCATTGCTACCAATGGGTCGAAATTCAACAGCTAGTGTTGTTGTATAGGATATCGCAGCGAAGGCCACTGTGTAAGTAACATGGCACCTGCAATGAATTCTTACGAGTTCGAAGCAAAGTATGATGATATTCCCGTGCTCGATTTCTCTCGCCTGGGAGAGGAGGATTATTGCTTGCAGACGGTGAGGGAGGCTTGCCAAGAGCTGGGCTGCTTTCGTATTGTAAACCATGGAATCGCACCAGATCTTCTCCTCAAAGCAGATCAGGCATGCCGGGAATGTTTCAAGCTTCCCATAGAGACGAAAAAGAATAACGTCTCTCCCGTTCCTTATGCTGGTTATAAAGGTGGAATAGCTCGGGCCCCCTTTTACGAAAGCCTGGGTATGACCTTCTCCAGCATTCCTGATCCCGAGGGTATCAAACACTTTTCTGATTCTCTGTGGCCCCATGGAAATGAAAGTTTCTGGTGAGGGTTCCCCCTCTTTATTTTTTTTTAAAGATCCATTTTCGTACTGTTTTCAATTCATAATCTTTTTTAGTATTAATGTTTTAGTTTTCATTTGTTTTATATCCTGTGATTCTTTTTTCTCTAGACTATAGAATGTTATGTAATCTTTGACCGTGAGATTTTTAATATCAAGATTATACAGTTCATGATTCCTTTCTCTTTCTAATCAAAGATTATAAGATGTGATGCAATGTATTCTTTTATTAAAATATTTGATTGTATGACATTTTTAAAATCGATATTTAGATACATTCTATGATTATTTTCACTTTCTAATGATACATAAACTCAAAACATTATTATTTAATAATTATTTGATTGTATATTCTAAGATTTTTTTCTTTTTATAATGAGACTAAATCTCATTCAAGGAAATATAAAATTTGGAAAGTCTAATAACATTGAAAACACTTTTTCTATTTGAATGCCTTGGAAACAGCCAAACGATGGAAGATTATACGTGTGAGATGATAAACCTGTATAATAAAGTACTGCAATTAATTGCTGGGAGCGTGGGGATGAGCAACTACTATGACACTCACTTGGGCCAAGGGAAGGTGCTCCTGCGTATGAATATGTATGATTTGCCCTCTAAGCTATCTACTGAAACAGTTGGCCTTGGCACTCATACGGATTTGGGCAGTCTTAGCCTTCTTCTGGAAGATGAGTGTGGTGGCCTTCAGGTTTGCGACAAGGCAGGCCATTGGATTGACGTGAAACCCATCCCTAATTCATTCATTGCTATGTTGGGTGATTGCTTTCGGGTATTATATACAAATCTCTCCAACATTTATCCTTTTCCTTATATGGATTGAGATTAAGAGGTTACTAAAGAATTTTGTGTCAATTTTTCTTTCTCTTTTGTATAGTATTGATATAATACCTTTCTATGAATTTTTGAAAATCAGGCATGGAGTAATGGAAGGGTTTGTAATGTAAAACATCGAGTGATGGTGAAAGGACAACAATCTCGTTTATCTGTAGGTTTCTTCAATGGCTTTTCAGAGGACATGGATTTGAAGGCATTCCCTGAGTTTATTGATGACGAGCACCCACAATATTACAAGCCATTCACATTTGGAGATTTGGTTAAATATTGGTTAGGAGAGGGAAAAGGAGTAGAAGAACGTTTGCAAACATTTGCACATATTACTATGTAGTAGATGGAGGCTACCCTACTTATTATCTATGTTTTAGACTTATTTTTCTTTCGAAATAAATGTCGATGGTAATGTAATTATATTGTATAAATTTCATCTTCATCAATATTCTGAGTGAGAATATTGGTGTTACACCTCCATACATCTATCAACATCAACCATCCTATCACTTGTGTTTATTTGTATTCTCTTTTCTTGGAGAGGAGTTTTGTCCCATGAGGTTTTCTCCTTTTCTCTATTTGTATGAGAATAATTTCATTGCATTGTACATGGGTACCTAACATGGCCTTGGTGCCAGGACCCATCATCATCATTTTGCATATTGCATTTTTCTCCCTAACTTGCACTTAAGGAGGGATGTTGGAGAAAATAGTATTTCACCTATTTACATAGCATTTATTTTTCCCTCAATTCTCTCTTGCTTTGCCTATATAAACAGGCTTATGTACATTTTGAAACCATCCTGGCATAATATATAGTTATTAATGAATATTATTCTCTCTTTTGTGAAATTGTTTGCATTCCAAATCCTAGCTCAAGAGCTTTTCTCTAATAGAATTCTCGTATCAAAATTGTTGCAAGAATGATGGTGCATCTCTTTTTTAAAGTGTCAATATTGCTATGTATGGTAGGATAGAAATATGAAGTGCGATGTGTAATCAATACTAATTACATATATTTAAATGTAAAATATAAACTATAGACATGTTTCATGTTGATTTATTTGAATAATTTATACCAATAAATAATGTTATTCATATCTTTTGAAATGCCTATCAAGTCTATATGAAAGGTGAGATTGTGTGAATTTGATCTTACTAAGAGTAGAATATGGTATGAAATATTTCTATCATATCACTTGGAGAGAAATTTATTATTTTAAATGTAAAGTTTAAAATGCACTGGGTGGTAATAATAATAATTCATTTAAGATTAATTCAATACTGCATTGAGAGTTGGTAATATGACAAGTTCAAGATTAATGGATTGATAGTTAAAGTTATATGTGTATTTCCCCTTCGGTCTATGATAGCTATTTTATAACTCAAATCTTATGAATAACTTGAATAATTCAAGTTTGGTCCATATGTAGTGACACACCCTATTTAGTATAAGTGGAATCATGGTTTTAAGGACTAGATGCATTAGGAAAAAAGGAAAGTAGAATATCTAAGTGGAAACTAAGAGTACAAAAGTATAATAAAAAATGAGGATATTCTCAAACATAGAAAGACAAGTCTGTTTAAGTTTTTTTTTATCATTTTGTATGCCACATATCTAAGGAGCTAAGAAATTTGGTGTTGTGTACATGTAAGCTACAACTATGAGGTATGGCTAAGGAAATACAAAGATCGACAAATTTATTGTTTAAATGAGGTTAGATCCTATCCAGTGTATTAAGAGGGCACAAATATTTTTGATATGGTGTAGATTATCAAAAATCCCTCAATCTTGTGAATGACTATAGAAATATTTGTGTTACATGCAATTCCAAGGCCATCAAGATACAAGATGGCACATATTTATCATTCCCAGAGGATGCCATCAATACCCTCGTACAAAATATAAATAAGATATCTTTATACATAAGGTATTGAATAATTCTTAACATATTATTTTATTTTATTGGTTGGGTAAAATTCAGGAGGTATTTGATGCAGGGACATCCAAGGGTTCTAACTTTTGACTCAATTGTCCATTTGGGCTGAACTTTTATAGGGAAATGCATCCTCTAGAGTTCTAAAAGATGCCAACAATTCTATTGTATTGGACCAAATATTCACACATTTCTAGAGTCAAACTCCACCATATAAGGCCTCGAATTCAGCTTTTACTATTTCTTTTAGAATTTTCTAGTTTTTATTTTTTAGTAGCTTTCTTTTTATGCCTAGTTGTTTAGTGAGTTTACGACTAATGTCCATTGATTTAACTCTAAAAAATTGGATATTTTCATAGCTTTTAGAGTAGTTTTAGAAATTAAAACAAAATGGTAAAAAAACTTAATTTTGTGAAAACTTTCCAAAAAAGGTAATTTTTGGATTGTAGTTAAATTACTATTTTCTTTCATTGTAGCAGTAGAATAGTTGGGAGAATAATGAAGCAACATTAAATTCTTAATATTATTGTATTTTTGTCTATTACTTATGATTACTATTAAGGGTTAAAAATATAGTTACATCATCTAGTATGAGAGTAGGAAGATGATTGGGAGAGGAAGATGAATAGGAGGTCTTGTACACATGTTTAGAGATATGCAATAGAAAAATTTATATAAATTATGGAAAGACAAAGAGGAGATGACTCTAATGATGAAGTAGGCCAAGAAAGAGTTACATACCAACATGCAGATGATGAAGAAGAGGAACAATAGTTAAATGAATTGACACTTGATTAAAGGATGGTTAGGGTATTAGAAGGGAGAAATAATGGGATCAAAATTGAAGTATTGGGTTATAAAGGTATTCTTAAATTAGAGGAGATGACAGATTGGCTAAACAACATAGGGAAATTATTTAAATGGAATCATATGACAAAAGAAAAGAAAGTAAAATTTAAATTCACAATTTTAAAAGGAGATGCAATGATCCAGTACAATCATTCACAAAAAGAAAGAAGCTGAAGGGGAAAGGAAAAGATAAGAACTTGGAATAAGGTGGAGAATAAATTGAAAGAGAATTTTCTGCCTCTAGACTTTGCATAATCTTATTTTTGAAGATTATATGAAGAAAAAATTGTGTACTGTATAAGAGTATACAAGTGATTTCTATATAGAATATCTATCCATGTGAACCCCCATGAACATAATGAACAAATGACTATAAGGTATGTTAATGGCCTGAATTTTTCTATCCAACATTAATTGAGCATGGAGTGAGTCACTTGTATGATAGAGGAATATCAACTTTCCTTAAAGAAAGAAGAAAAGAAAAGTTTGTAGTACTTTCAAAGGAATAGAAGAGTGAGAAGGGGTAAATCATCCCCATCACATGGTTGATCAATTTATAGGTGGGGAGAATCATCCCAAGAAATAGAGAAACAAGAAGAAACCTACTAGGCTCCATCAAATTACCTAAGAGGAAGGGGGTTTTAGTGAGGTGGAGGTTATGGAAGTGACACAGAATGGGAAGGCCAAAGAATACCATCAAATTATTTTTGGTATGGTGAAGAAGCACATAGAGAATTTGAATGATCTAATTATAAAACACAAGGTAGGAATCAAGAAGGACCATCTAGGGTGAACCTAGCTCAAGCTGAGAATGGAGCAGAACAAGAGGTATCACCAGTTTAGGATAATGTCTCATAATGAGGAAGATAATGAAAATTTTCATAGAAAAGAATCTATAGGAAAAATATCTTGATGATTCATGGCCTATAACTAACATATTCCCCATAAGATGTACTTCAGGTGGAAAGGTATGTCAAGAAATTATTGATGATGGTAGTTGTGAGAATGGTTTGAGGATAAATGGTAGATAAAATAAATTTGTTGTGTGTAAAGAACCCTTACCCCTATAATATTGAATGGATCAAAAAGGGGAATCAAGTTATAGTAGATAAGAGGTTTCTTATTAAATTTTCCATAGGAAAGGTCTACAAGGATGAAGTGTAGTGTGATGGCAAGTGACCCCACAATAGTGGGTTACACTTTTTTAGACATGCTGATTTTTGCTGAAATAACACATTTTTAATAAAATATGATTGTTTAAGCCTTGAGACATTCCATTTGAAGGAATTAATTATAAATGGTTAGCTCAAAGCCTCTTAGATAAAAAAAACATTGATATAACATCTATCCCCTCATTCATACGTACAATGGAGTCTCCTTTGCACCTATTAAAATGCTGAAACAAAATCAATTTGACTTTATCTTTTGGGAGATCAAATGAATCCATTTGAAAAACCTATCTATGTAGTAAAGTACTACTGAGAAAAATATTTCCAATGATTATAATGTTAATATATATTAAGTTTATTATGACTTTGTATTTTTAGTTTTACTAAACATAGATATTTCACCATATGTCTACCTCTATGTTTGATGCTTATGGAAAAATAGTAAATTAGAGAAAAAAGATTTAAATAATATCTATGCCCTGGGTATTTAAGTTCTCTTTCTACTAAAACAAATAAAAATGAAATTTGATAAATACACGACAAGTTATAAGCTATGTAGTCGAGGTATATCAAAATTATGATTTAGTCAACTTCAAACGTTAATAAAATATGAAATAATAGTGATAATTTCATCAAACAAATTGCATGCCCTCTTTATGCATGTTAAAAAACTAATTTTGAAAGAATCACATTGATATCTATTTTAGAAAAAAAATTATGCTCTATGAAAATAATGTTACTCTTTGAAAATGACATTTTCAGCAACATAACAGTTTTCGTGGGAGAAATAAAAAACTATTATATATATATATATATATATATATATATATATATATATATATATATATATATATATATATATATATATATATATATATATATATATATATATATATATATATATATATATATATATATATATATATATATATATCTATCTATCTATCTATCTATCTATCTATCTATCTATCTATCTATCTATCTATATATATATACATAAAAGACATTAATTTACTTCATCTTCTAATTTCAAATTGTTTAATGACAATATGCATCCAAATCTAAAAGTTTTTTTTTCAAAATATAGAGTTCAGTGTCTGTTCAGGCAAACAAGTGTAACCCACTATTGTGGGTTTACCCTGGTATGCCAATAGTTTCATGGCATGTCTTATTAGGAAGACCATGGTAGTATGATAGGCAAGATAATCATGATAGAGAGAAAAATATATACACGTTTTGGAGGGATGGATCTAAAGTAATTTTGTTGCCTCTCAAGGGTGAAGGAAAGAGTGAGAATATAGTTCCCGAATGGGAACTTGTCAAAGAACTGAAGGTTACAAGGTGTTGTTATGAATTGGTAATGAAAAAAGGATAAGAGAAAGACTTTCCAATACCAAAAAAGGTAGTTGAGATATTCAATTAATTATTTGATGTAATCCCAAAATAATTAGTTGATGGTCTTCCACCAAAGAAAGACATTCAAAATCATATTATTATTGCCCCAAGAGAGAGTCTCCGTAATCAATCTTCTCATAGAATGAGTGTAAGACAAGATGAAGAACTGAATAAATAAGTGACATAACTAATCAGGAAAACGTTGATGAGAGAGAACATTATATCTTGTCCTATATTAGCATTATTGACCCAAAAGAAGGATGGAACATGGAAGATATACACATACAATAGAGAAATAAATCAGATCACTATCAAGTATTTCTTTTCCATACCTTGTCTAGATGAGATGATGGGTGTTATTTTAGGAGAAACATATTTTACCAAGATTGATCTATGGAGTAGGTATCACCAGATCTGTATTTGAGAAGGGGATAAATGAAAAATAACTTACAAAATCAATAATATCTTGTATGAGTGGATGGTTACTAAATTTAGTTGATCAAATTGTCCTAATACCTTTATGAGGCTAATGAATATTATGTCTCGTCATGACATTGCAAATTTTTTACTGGCTTACTTTAATGATATATCATTTTTTACTAATGTCAAGGAAGAAGATAAAAATCACTTGAGGATCATATTAGGAGTGTTGAGGATAAAGAAACTCTATACCAATTTAAATAATTGGACATTCATGCAAAATAGTTTTATTTTTCTAGGATTTTCCACTTCTAAAAATGGTGTCAAAATGGACGTAGAGAAGGTTAGAGCCATTTTTGAATGACCTACTCCACATATCATAAAAGGGGTGATAAATTTACCTATGTTGGCTACTTTCTACAAATTTTTCATTCACAATTATAGTAGCATTATAACACCCATAACAGATTGCACCAAAGGTGGGGAATTTTCATGGACTAAAGAAGTTGAGGAAAGTTTGTAGTAGCTAAAGAAGGTCATTGAAGCTCATGTATTAGCACTACCAAATTTTGATAAAGTGTTTGAGGTGGAGTGTGGTGCTTCACATGTGGGTATTGGAGAAATACTTAGTCAAGCAATTTTGAGAAATTGATAACATTACCTTGTGTCCAAAGAGCTTGTGTTCTTTATAGATCAAATTGCTTAAAAATATCTGAACACAAAAAAGAAATAGAATAGTAGATACACAAAATGGGTCTCTTTTTCTGCAAGGCTATGCTTTCATTTTGAATCATAAATTTGGAAAGAAAAACCAAGTTGTAGATTACTTGAGCATACATGTAGTGCTTTTGACTACCATAAAATTTGAAGTAATTAGTCTTGATGAAATCAAATAATTATATGAATCTAAGAGTGATTTTTGAGAATTTGTGAACGAATTGGGAAAATGGAGAATCTGTGACTCATTATCAATGCACAAGTCGGCCTCAACAGGAACTCAAAAGAAACCCATCGGTAAGCAAAGGCAACCAAGTGCCAGACAAGCATCACCGAGTGCCAGGGAAATTCACCGAGTGCCAAAGAGATAACTGACCAACAATGACAAACAAAGGAAACTGAGTAACACCGAACCAACTTATTCAAAGTAGGAACCAAGCAAGACAAAAAAACTCAAATATGTTTTTGGTGACACAAGATTGCCAAGGACCCAAGATGCTCTTGCATCAGGGATTTTTTTGGAGATTTTCTAGAGTGGCTATATACATGGGTGAACCCACAATAGTGTGTTACATTTTTTTGCCTGAACGAACACTAAACTCTACATTTTCAGAAAAACTTTTAGACTCGGATGTATATTGTCGTTAAACCATTTGAAATCAAAAGATGAAGTAAATTAGAGTCTTTTAGGATTTTCTGTCTAGATTATAAATATATTTTTTATTTATATTTTTGAATTGATTTGAATGTTTTTTTCTTTCTCCCACTAAAACTGGTATGTTGTTTCAAAAATATCATTTTCAAAGAGTTACGTTATTTTCATAGAGCATAACTTTTTTTCTAAAATAGATATCAATGTGATTCTTTCAAATTTAGTTTTGTAACATTAATATGGAGGGCATGCATTTGGTTTGATGACATTATCATGATTATTACATATTTTATTAATTTTTAAAGTTGACTAAACTATAATTTTGACATACCTTGACTACATAGCTTATAAATTATCGTGTATTTGTCCAATTTAATTTTTATTTTTTTCAATAGAAAGAGAACTTCAATACCTAGGGCATAGATATTTTTAAGATTTTTTTTCTCTCATTTACTATTTTTCCATAAGCGTCGAACATAGAGGTAGACATACGGTGAAATATCTATGTTTAGTAAAACTAAAAATACAAAGTCATAATAAACTTAATATATATTAACATTATAATCATTGGAAAGATTTTACTTAGTAGTACCTTACTACATAGATAGTTTTTTCAAATGGTTTTATTTGATCTACCAAAAGATAAAGTCGAAGTGATTTTTTGTCATCATTTTAGTATGTGCGAAGGAGATTCCATTGTAGGTATGAGTGATGAGTATAGATGTTATATCAATTTATTTTTTTATGTAAGAGGATTTGAGCTAACTATTTGTAATTAATTCCTTCAAATGGAGCTTTTTAAAGCTTAAATCATCATATTTTATTAAAAATGTGTTATTTCAGCAAAAATCAGCATGTCTAAAAAAGTGTAACCCACTATTGTGGGGTCACCCACATACGAGAGTTTCCAGATTGAGTACCAGTACAAAGATGATGATTCGGTAACGTACATCTATAAAACCTTCACAAATATCCCTTCTTTGGCCTCCACTGATACCTCTTCTCAAAATCTAGAAACTTTGGCTACTATTTCTCATCCATGCACAAAATGTGCTAGTGATCGTATAAAATTACTTAAAACTAGTAAAAAGTGTTGGGAACAGCCTCTGGATTATGAAGGGATTCCATTCCGGTGCAGGAGGTATTTTCAGATAGGGCATAAAGTTTCCCAATACTCCAAGAAAAGAATTTCCAAGTTTGCATCTTGGTGGAAAGATTATAGGGTGAAGAAGAAGGTGGAGCAGCAAAAGAGTTTTTCTCAAGCTGTGCATGGTGAGACATTGAATTAGGATATTGGAAATTCATGTAAAGTAATCAATGTTAGGAAGGGAGTGGATGGTTTGGATGATGGGTAGAGTGCTAGAAAGGTAGCAGCCACACCAGAGGGCAGAGAAAAGAAAAGACCTGATGGGTGCCGAGACAAGGTGGATGAGTGATCGGATGATCATCTGCATCAACATGGGAAGTTGTACCTTCTAAAACTTGTGTGATTGATGTGGGTTTACCAAATATTTGGGGAGATAGCTCTCTTGAATGTAGCTATCCTTGGTTTGGGTCAGGTTCTAACCCATTACGTTTAATAAAATTACCAATTATCATTTAAAAAAAATAGTAAAGTAACATAAAAAAATACACAGCGATATATATTAATGCAAAGTAACACTTGAAGATAAATATCTAGACTAATCACTGAGCAGGATGTCGTTGGTGATTACTCTGGATATTTATCTTCAATTTTTACTATCGATATTTTTTATAACATTCCATTATTAGTCAAAATTTTGACAAACCCTGGTTGAGACCCTTAGACAAATTGGTCTAAATATTGACCACTTTGTGTCAAAATTTAGTGTCCTGGGTTTGGCATCGTGGTCGGACGGTCTAAAGATTTTGATCAAATCTAGTCAAAAGGTCTAAAGCTTTCGACCTACTTTGGTCGAAAGTTAGACCTAATGACCTCCTAATAGAAAATATGAATTTCGACCAAGATTGGCATAGAATATTCTACCTTAACAATGATATGTCAAAAATTTGACTTTAAAAATAGCGACCAAACCATTTGTCGATTATTCGACCAATTTTGGTAGAAAATTTGATCAATTGTCCATCAAAAATAGGTGCCAATTGTACTAGTGACTCTATTTTACATCAATCAACTATCTCAGATTTGAAATCTCTATCCAAAAAATTACTTTTGGTACTCAATTATGCAGTTAGCTACCCTAAACATCAACCAACAAAATTTCTCTAATCTCATCGATCTATTTTATACTTGTGTAAATGCCTAATTCATCTTACTATGTCGACATAAAAACATTCTTGGGAAATGTAAGTCATTTTCTATTTCACTGCCAAAAATAGGATCCAATTATAAAATAAAATAAGGATAATCACTTATATACCTTTTGAAATATTAGATCAACTAATTTGACCATGCTTTGACCCTTAAACATTTTTATCAATTTGCGTAATAAGATTCTTTTTACCATGCCAACCTTTTCTTATTCTTCACCTTGAAATTGTCACTTAGAAGTGTATCACTTCAACAGGCCAAAATACATTTCTATAAAATTTAGGAATATAAATAATATACCTTTATTATTCTTCCCTTAGGTGCATTCTCCAAAATTCTAAAATGGTAACCTTCTCCAACCCAAAACCTATTTGTGTTGTAAGAACATTCTACCCCATTTCTTGTACTTAGCCAAAAATTAATTTTTCACTTGATTTGATCTTTTGATGAGTTGTGTATGTGAAAATAAGGTCTATAAATAATGGTTTTTTCATAAATGAAAACACTCTAGATCCATTTGATAGGTTATCTTTCCATCTTTCCAACAATCTACCACTTTTGTATGGAGTGAAAAATTATCTTTAGTATCTCATCACAAAAATATGCATAACATTTCACTCCAAAAAGATACTTCCAAAGAAGTATTCAATGTACCCATTATACACATCTATATACATTTTAAACTTCCACACTCCCCGTTTGACATCAATGAAAAAGGCTTTAGCCATTATGCTAGTACAACAACCAAAAACGTGTTCGAAAAACTTCAAAAGAGATATCTACTATTGGCATTAAGTATGTTTGTCATTAGTGACAACACTTATTCAAACTCTGTGTGTTTATCAAGCATAACAGTGTTTACCGAGCAGACCGAGCAGAACAATGTTTACCGAGTAGACCGAGGTTCGTAGTGCTTACCGAGTTATCATTACTGAGTGATGAGAGGAGTAGTGTTTACCGAGTACCAGCACGGTAAACAAGGAATTTAGTTTCTACCGAGTGACACTATATCTACCGAGTCTCTAGTATATACCAAGTTTGAAACTACAACCGAGTGGTTAGTATGGACTGAGCCTCCACTTCTACCGAGAGCATGACGATGCCGAGTAATTCAGTGGATGCCGAGTATCAGAAAGTCACCGAGTTAGTTTGCAGTAACCAAGTAACTATATCTAGGCTGACTCAGTAATATTTGTGTTAGCTTGTTTAAGAGCCGACTTTGTAATTGTTTTGGATTGATATATAAACAATATTTTGTATCATATCCAAGGTATGAATAAGCAAGAAGTGTAAAGAATATGTGCATATGCGAAGATGCAAGAAAGGCAGAGATAAGAGAATTACAAAGGGCTACAGCAATATAAGGAGCAGCAGAGATATATCTATCACAGAAGGTGATTAGTACATCAAAGAATCTCAATCAGAAAGTACAGTTGCAAGTAAGAGATCTACTATTTCATCCTAACAGGTGATTCAATCCCCAAGTCCTTTAACAAGGTAGACTTAATAGTCTTTTGTAAAATATCTTAACCGAGTGCATACTTCATTGTATGTTTGTAAATCCTCTAACAAGGTGGACCTAGCAGTCCTAATTGCTCCTAACAGGGCAGATCATTAGAAGTGATCATTGTAAGCCTTAACCAGCAAACTTTATACTGTAGTATTGAAGTTTTTTGGGTATCATCCCCACCCCAGTTTTTCTTTCTATTTGGAAGGTTTTTGGGTCACCAAATCATTGTGTTCAAAGTGTTATGAATGTTTTATTCTTTCTGTTACTCATGCATGCGGTTAGCTTATTGATCTAAATGTTATTTGAAATATGGTTAAGATCTAAAATTTGTAAAAAATTTTGAAGTTACTGATTCACCCCTCCCCTCTTAGTAACTTGGCTAGTCTTGAATATTTCCAACAATTGGTATCAGGGCTTTGTGGTTCTCAGGATAAAGTTTGACAACTTGAGAAAAGATTCAGGACAATGGAGATATTTAGACTTAACAAAGTAATTGAAAATGAAAAGCTAGATCTAGAAATGGCCATAGCTCAACTCAAGGAAGCAAAAGAGCATCTTTCCCAATCCCTAAAAAGAAGGAAGGAACTTGAAAATCAGATGAATGACCACCAGTATGTTGAAGAAAAGATTGAAGACTTTTTCCCTTCAAGTAGCTCAGATGAAGTAAACAATGAAATAAAAAAACTTCTAGAAAAGAATGGATCTCTCCAAGAAGAAGTAAGAAAATTGAAAAGAGAACAGGAAATTCAGTCAACAAGATTTTGTGAAATCTTGGAACAAAGAAACAAGATGAAAGATGAAATAGATGGAAAGAAAAATGAAATCCAGAATCAAATACTTCAGCTAGAAAACCTTATTGATCAAGTCTCCAATGCAAATGAAGAAATCTTGACTCTGATATTAGAAAATGAAAATATAAGAGAGGAGCTGAGATCTGAAAAGAAAATCAATTTAAGATTGGTGAATGATCTAGACACTGAAAGGCAAATCAATGAGAGAATGTTGAAATCTCAAGAAGATATGAATCAGGTGTATGAACAAAACCTTCATAAGAAAAAAGGAAAAGTAGGACTTGGATACAAAGAGGAAGGTGAATCCTCCAAACAAGGTACTCAAAAGAATCAGAAACCTACTTGTAATCACTGTGGCAAAATTGGTCATACTTCAAACAAATGTTGGAGCAATGGCAAAGCAAAACTCAATGGAAAATGCTACAATTGTAATCAGCATGGTCATAAAGCAAATGAATGCAAGGAGAAACCAAGATTTAAAGGAAAATGTCACAAATGTAACAAACAAGGTCACAAGCCATCAGAATGCAGATCTAAAACACCCACTCTAGCAGAACAAATTGTGAAAGCAATGTTTGGTTGGGATTACAACACTTGGTGTAGGTGTCATTACTATGGAGAATATGGACACATTGGCATAAATTGTGTAAGGCATCACTTGAGAAAAAGGGATACTACCATAAGATGTTATGCATGCACTAAACTTGGTCATATAGCTAAAAATTGCATGAATACAAGCAGAGTTGTAGACAAAAAGAAAGAAAAAGCAGATAGTATCAGGAAGCAAATGAGACAATAGTGGATTCCTAAACCTACCGAGCAAACCAGTCCAAGTAATAAAGTGACTCATGAAGAGGGTGGCTCTATCAATTCCAACTAAGTCTCCAAGGAAGCAATGTAACTGTATCTTCATAGAAAAATTCCAAACAGTTCCTGAATTGAAAGGAAGAAAGATCCAAATCAGTATGCAAGATATAACAGGATTATAGGAAGGTCAGTATCAGTTACCACCAAGCAAGGTCGGGAGTAACCTAATTTCATATGGTTACTGAGTAAGGTCAGAGCAGTATGAATTTGTATGTTCACCGAGTTGCGGAATCTTCACCAAGAAATTAATGCATAGTGGATGATAGTCTATCGAGTTCAATACCCTAATTCCTACAGAGCATTAATGACAAAATTTAAACAAAAAGCATGAAATTGAGTTCATTCTTCACTGCGAATATCAGCATATTGAGCAGAGAAATTTCCTAGTGCGATCAAGCGATTCAAAGCAAAATTTGCAGCAGAAATTTTTTGAAGAATTTTCTACCGAGCTACCATGGCATCATCTAGCTCTAAAGTGAAGAAAGGTTCAAAAATGTTAGTTCAAGGAGAATGGAAAACATTGGATTTCAAACTCGTGCCCGCGATTGCAGAAACCCTAGACTCGAGTGGAGCTCAATCACAGATTCCTCCAAAGGTACTTCTTGTAAATGACATTCACAGTCATTTTAAGTGTACAATTCAAGAGCTTGGAACCCTAGAGATAGATGTTGTTCATGATGAACTGTGTGTTGATGGTGTTGTCAAACTGGAACATAAACATTTGGAAGATAAGGGTTTAGTTCACATCACCCACTTGCCTCGAAGTTTCTAGATAAAATGGATCAAATACATCCTAAGCTGAGTACATGAAGGCAAAATTTGGCTAGAGCAACCAGTAGAGATAACCAAGAAGATGATTCACCAAATCACTGGTCTTCCCATGCTTGCCAAGGATAAATCTACAAAAACCCTAGGTCGGGTAGAACTGGAAAAGAAAACCCTAGCCGAATGGGATGGTAGAGGTATGAGAATAAATAGTATTACCAATGCAAAACTAAAATTAGGCACATATGTCATAGCTCACAAGATATACAGTTCAAGTCGACAGAATAGTGTTCCGTGTGAAGCAGTTGACCTAGCTTATAAAATCATGAAGAACAATCTATCATTTGACCTAGCAGATTTATTGTTGAAGTAGTTCAACAAGAATATGGAGAGCATCCAAACCTCAAAGAATAATCCATGTAAGTTTGGCTCACTGTTGGTTTGTTTATTTTTCTATGCTCAAAATTTTTTCCCATCAAAAGGCATGGTAAAATGGAGAAAGGATGTGCCTGTTCTTTATCAGATAAATGAGTACATTGCAAAAATGGGTGAGAATTTTGTAAGCATAATGGATAACTATTTTGAATCTTTTAAAGAAAAGATTAATAACAGATTTCGGATTCCATAAAAGTTGGTGGAAGATTATAAAGATGATATTTGTTTCATGGTTGATTGTGATAGAGTATACATTCAGGCAGTAAGGCCTAGGATTGTATGGGTGAAACCTCTTCCTTATGAGGTAAACATTGATGAGACAAAGGATATAGTTAAAGCCCTAGTAAATCAACCCGTTGATCCAAAGGCTCCATACTTTGGAACATATGATGAAGCTAGGGTAAGAATTGAGCTAAGCATAAAGCTTCCATAGGCGGTTAACAAAGGTAGAAAGAGGATGGCCAAGATGCAATCCAGCACACCTCTAATGTTAACCAAGGGAAAAGGAGAGGATATTGTAGAAGAAAAGGATAAGGATGAGAGTAAAGAAGAACAAGTACCTATAAGGAAGAAAGGAAAGGTGACTATCACCAAGACACTTGAGCAACCCACTGCAGTATTCTCAAGGAAAAGATCAAGGGGTAAGGCAGGTAAAGATGATATAGTACTCAAAAGGCCTCCTCCCTCATTTGAAGAAAAGATTAAGGATTTGAGAGAAGGATCTGGAATTTCAAATTTCAAATCTCTCAAATATGAAATTAGATCAGAGGCAGAGCAGCAGGAAATTGAAGATGATGTTATTGAGAAAATGGGAAAATGGAAGTACTCACCTAATGATATGGTTTCTCAAATTCCAAGTGTTCTATTGGATAAAGTTAAGATGAGATGGTCCAATGCAAAGCAAACTATCAAGGACATACATGCTCAAACCTTAAGACAGTTGATGCCAAGTTTGAAAAATGCTGAAATAAATAAGGCATTGATAGAAAATGAGCACAAGATGACACTAAAATTTAATAGTTGTTTGATTTTGATCAAGGATATAGAGTTGGTTGTGAAGAGTGCAAATTCTACTTGGAAAAACATCTATCATCTTCACAAACTGAGTGTTGAAACTGTGATAATAAAAGATACTGAAGATGACAGTGATGAAGAAGAAGAAGAAGCAGTTCAGATTGATAATGTTGAGGTAGAAGAAGAAGAGGAAGAAGCTACCAAGGAAGGAAAGAAGAATGATGAGGAAGATGATCTAGTTTGGATTGCTACAGAGGTAATTGCCTCACTTCCTCACTCTCTAGCAAAAGTTTCTACATCTAGCCCGGAGATAGCTTCAAGTGTGATTGTGACAACACCTACAGATGCATCAAATGTCCAATCATCACTAGAATATCTCAATGTATCAATGACAGAAGTGGCTACCACTTCATCCATAGAGCTTTAGCCTCCTTCTTCCATTGAGTTGTAGTCTCCAGCATCATCTTCAGTACCTTCTTCAGTTTTGAGTTTTTCAACAGCAAGTACTTTAGTTTTGGATACCTCAGTAAGTACTTCAGATTCTACAGTTGTAAATACTTCAATTTTGGGTTTATCAAGTATTCCAGTTAGCATTTAATCAGTTGGAAGTTTATCATTTTTCACTACAAGTCCTACTATGTCTATAATAATTTCTACTACAAAGGCATTAAGTACAATAATAGTTGAACCTAAGGCTCAACCGAGTATAAGATTTTTGAGTAGGAGTAAAAACATAGAAGAAGATATAGATTTAGATGAGGAGATAGAAATTCCACAATTAGACTTTGCAAATCTTTCAGCAGACCAAATGAAAATAGTTAGTGAACTCCTCCAGAAGAAAGCTAAGCAGAAGAAACTAAAAGAAGAAAGAGATAGGGAATTTAAGATCATTGAGGATGCCAAGAACATTTTGATAGAAGCAATAGGTGTTGAGGTTGATTCCTCTCAACACATTTTGTTGCAGTTGGCAGAGGTAGTAAACAAGTTCAATGAGGATTCTTCTAGATCAGATAAGTTCCTTGAGAAGGCTGAGAAGAAGTTTGACAATAAAGTGCTTGAGTGTATTGCTCAATGAATAGCTATCAATCAGACAAGGTTATCTTCAGTTTTGACTAGCATTGAGTCCTCCTATTCCAAGGTAACATCATTTTTTGTCAAACTATGTAATGTTGTCGAGTTCTCAAAGGAGATTAAGGACAAAATAAATAAGATTGATGAGGATTTGAAGGTCAGTGCACAAAAGTTGCAACTTGAACCTAGTTCAAGCTCTGCACATCATATGACAGTCAAATTCCTATCTGATAAGCAGTCAAAGTTATTGAGAGAAGATGCAAGGATCAGGTCAACATTAATAAATATTCAGAACATGATCCTTCCCATCATGGATACAATGCAGAAGCATATTGCACACTCAAAAACATTGATCCATGACAATCAGTTTTCATTTGCAGATCAAATGATTAAACTCTCTGCAAAAGTCCAAGTTGCACTCCATACATGCAAGATTCTACAAGAGAATTGGGATAGAACTCTGGCACTAATTGGCAAGGTACATTTTGATTTTCTCTCACACTTTGGCATCTCCATGTAAAATATTTGTATATACACCTTTGGCATTATGGTCAAAAAGGGGGAGAAAGTATATAAGGGGAGATATATGAAGAGATATGGAGATATAGGAGATACAAGATACTTATATATATGTATACTATATGGGGGAGACATGAAATGTATATACAACAGTATGACAAAGATAAATTTTTGAAAAATCAAAAATAGATTCAGCATGATTTTTTGTATATAAGTTTTGGGCAATAAGTGTTTTTGTCACTAATGCCAAAGTGGGAGATTGTTGGCATTAAGTATGTTTGTCATTATTGACAACACTTATTCAGACTCTGTGTGTTTACCTAGCAAAATAGTGTTTACCGAGCAGACTGAGTAGAATAGTTTTTACCGAGCAGACAGAGCTTCGCAGTGCTTACCAAGTTATCATTACCGAGTGATGAGATGAGCAATGTTTACCGAGTACCAGCACGGTAAATAGGGAATTCAGTTTCTACTGAGTGACACTATATCTACTGAGTCTCCAGTATATACCGAGTTCAAAACTACAACCGAGTGGTTAGTATGGACCGAGCCTCCACTTCTATCAAGAGCATGACGATGCCGAGTAACGCAGTGGATGTTGAGTATCAAAAAGTCATAGAGTTAGTTTGCAGTAACCGAGTAACTATATTTGGGCCGACTCAGTAGTATTTGTGTTAGCTTGTTTATGAGCCGACTTTGTAATTATTTTGTAATTGTTTTGGATTGATATATAAACAATATTTTGTATCATATCCAAGGTGTGAATAAGCGAGAAGTGTAAAGAATATGTGCATATGCGAAGATGCAAGAAAGGAAAAGATAAGCGAATTACAAAGGGCTACAGCAGTATAAGGAGCAGCAAAGATATATCTATCACAGAAGGTGATCAGTACATCAAAGAATCTCAATCAACAAGTACAGTTGCAAGTAAGAGATCTACTATTTCATCCTAACAGGTGATTCAATCCCCAAATCCTTTAAGAGGGTAGACTTAATAGTCTTTTGTAAAATCTCTTAATCGATTGCATACTTCATTGTATGTTTGTAAATCCTCTAACAAGGTGGACCTAGCAGTCCTAATTGCTCCTAACAAGGTAGATCACCAGAAGTGATCATTGTAAGCCTTAACTGGCAAACTTTATACTGCAATATTGAAGTTTTGTGGGTACCATCCCCACCCCAGTTTTACTTTCTATTTGGAAGGTTTCTGGGTCACCAAATCATTGTGTTCAAAGTGTTATGAATGTTTTATTCTTTTTGTTACTCATGCATGTAGTTAGCTTATTGATCTAAATGTTATTTGAAATATGTTTAAGATCTAAAATTTGTAAAAAGTTTTGAAGTTACTGATTCACCCCTCCCCTCTCAGTAACTTGGCTAGTCTTGAATATTTCCAACAATCTACCACATATATACAAACAAAAAATGCTGACTTACATCATGGAAAAAATGTCCACACATATGGTCTTCAATAATTTAAAATATGTATCCCATCCTTCTATTAATATTCTCAAAACTTACATATGTGATTTAAATATGTAAGAAGTTGTCTCTTCTTTCACCAAGTTAACTCGTTATGAGGCTTGTATTGATTATTGAGTTTTGTTAAAAGAAGATAAAAGTGTGTGGAGTTTGGAGGAAATCATATTTCTCATATCACTCACTTTTCCAGTCATCTTATCCTCATCTTAGTCCAAGATATCCATTTTGTCAAGTAATGGTGCAACTTGACTCTCTATTAACAATGTGGAAGCATGCATGTGATCAAAATTTTGTGCAATATGCTTTATTTTGTTGTGCACAATCCTTTATTTTCTTCCCAAAATATACCATACACTTATTGACATACATACATGATCTATATACATTTCTACCTTAAATAATAGCCTCTATTATATTTTGTGTATGTGTACTCAAGATCATTCTATCATATGCAACTATTTTCTTAAGGTTCTCAAATATCTTCTCATCAAATTCTTTTCTCAACTTAAGTTCTGCAGACTTCACAAAATATTTAAATTGACTACTTACCTTAACAATTAATTTATTGAATTGTATAAATGGTTTGTCTTCTACATTCCTTATGTATGAGGGGATCAACTTCTCCAAAATATTTGATGCCTCTATCATTAGATTTCTATCCTCTAAGTAGATTTTCAACATCTCCCCTTTGGCGTGCACCTTAGCAAATTGAGAAAACTTGAATTTATGTAGTGGGGATAGTGTTGATAGGTCAACTAGTCCTTGGTGTATATCTAAATAAATTGGAATGGTATTCAACCCCATAAACAAGGATATTGTAGTATCTCTTCCTGCACTATTTCTTTCCCTTGTCAACATTTTTAGTCTTGTTTTCTACTTCTACACTTGGGTCTCTAAAGACATTGGAAGCACAATATTTAGAGGGTAAGTTACCTCTACTGTTTCACTTTATTTCTCCTTAGATTCCTTTCTTGAATCAATGTATGCTTCCTTTCCCTTCTCTTCCTCTTTTTCTTTCTCCTTTTCTACTTCTCTTTCTCTCTCTACTTCATGTTCCTCTTGTGCAATTTATTTTCCAGGATTGTTCTCCTTCTCTTGTTCACTCCATGTTATATCCTTAGGGATCTCCATTGTAGGTTTCTCTGGAACATCTTCTTGAGTATCCATGACATCATGAGCTAACTCTACCTTGGGAATTTCATGTGCTTCTATGTAACATGTTGTTGTAACTATCACTTATGTAGCTTGTGAAACATTGAGCGTGGGTTGTTTCACTTTCTCAAGCCATCTTTGGCATGCGTATTTTTTCTATAAGGTCATGTTGACAATAGTGTGAATCCAATATGGATGAAGGGTCCAAATAGGTCCTATGTCTTATGTCATTACAATCTTGAGGCATAAATGCTAAAGTATTTTTCTTGTTTATTTGTATGTAGATGATGTCACTATGATGTTATTGGGTCTAGGGTGTATTATAAGTCACATTTGAACCTAGCATGGAGTCTATAACTCTCTAGGACTTAGCCAAAGTCATGGAGTTTCAAAATGGAAAAGTTGTAAAAATGTTGCAAAAAGTTGCTTAGCAACTTTTGCAACTTGTCCAAGTTGCTCGGACAGAATTGTCCAAACATCCTAAAATGACCTAAGAGTTCCATAATGGAAACCTAAGACTAATTTTAGGCTATTTAAGTATATTTTGGACCAAATCCTAAGGTTAGATATTCTTTTGTATGAATCTTTGATTTTGGAAGTGTGAAACAATGTGTGAGGGTTTGTGAAGCTTTGTAATTAGTGAATTGTAGAGGAATGTTTTGAGTTTTGTCATGGATTTGAACCAATGGATTTATTAGTTTAGTGTTTTTCCTTTATTTATGTGTCATTTGATTAGGATTTTTGATTCATTTCATTGTTCTATATTAAATCTTTGTGTTTTCCCTATTCACTGGCTCATACAAGGAAAGTGTGTGAAATGGAGAGCTAACTCACTATCCTATACTTCATATTGTAATAAAGCTTGGGGATAGTGAGTAGACTCCATGTATATAATTTGTATAGGTGCATTGGCACTAAAATTATTGGGAATAAATTTAAATGTATTTCCCTAGGTGAGCCTATGGTGAGCCTAACTAGGAAAGACTGAGACACAAAAAAGATAACTTCCAGAGGTGTGCATGAAGACACAAATTAGGGATTTGAGGTCAAAGAAAAGGTTCTTTCTAAGAACTAGTCAAGAGGAGAGGGTCTAACCAATCCATTTAGTTTCCCAAAACTTACAAACAAGCTATGCAATCAGAAAAGTCCTAAAACTCTCCCAAAATAACTATTTTTGGTTGGGGTATTGTACAAAAGGGTGAAACCCTAAAACTTAAAAAATCCTTGAGAGGTTGGCTATTGAAACAAGAATCCATAATTAAGTTTCATGGTTCTTTCATATCATTTGGGAGAAAGGTCATATTTTTCCAGAATAGGAGGCATAATTGGGGCTCTTCCTTGTAGCCCTATTTTGTGAAGGATCTATGAGATTAGTAAGGAAGATACATGAAGTAAGACCTATAAGAAATCTAAAATAAAAAATATAAGACATGTTTGAACACCTCCTCACCTCTGTAAGAGTCTATGATAGTAATGGAGGTAGTGATCCCTTAGATTGAATTAAGGGTGTGTGTGTGTGTGTGTGTGAAGGTAGAAGAGCACCAAGAACTTAGCTTATCTTGGTAATTGCTACTTGATAGTTGGGTTGGTTAGTAGAACATGGGATCAAGCCATAAAAGGGGATCTTATAGGTCAGTAGGTGTTAGGAGAAAATACCTCAAGGTCACCTTTGATACCTATGGATGAGCTTGTGATTGGCTCATCCAGCCTCCCTATCAAATTGATATCAAAGCCCTGAATGATTCAAGTAAGTGAGTGCATGTTAGAGTGTAAGTGATTAAATGGTAGAAGACCAAAAGGAAGAAAATAGGAAGTTAAGGGAAAGAATAAACCAATTAGCCAAGAAGTTGGAAGCAATAGAAGATAGAAAAGAGGAATTAAATGAGAGGATAGATGAGAAGGAAGGCAAGGATAAGTCACTAGAAGATGAAGTTCCTAAACTAGATCCAATGGTGGAGCAAGAACCCTTCCTCAAAGTATTAAAGGCCTTAAGTGGAAAATCACTAGAAAGTGTACCACTCTTTAGTGGAGAAATAGAGCCTAACTTGGTCATTGATTGGATTGAGGACATGGAGAATCACTTTGAATATGATGGCATTAGTGAAGCTCAGAAGGTGAAAGTAACCAAGTGAAGACTTAGAGGCTCTTCTCTCTAATGGTGGAAGTTTGTTCAAATAGAGAGGGAGAAATAAGGTGAAAACCCCATTGCTTCATGGAAAGGAATGGTGGAAAAGGTTAGAGAGTCCTATATGCTAGAGGATTATGAAATATAGCTACATAAAAGGAGGAAAAGTCTGAGGAAAAAGGACAATGATGTCAACACCTAAACTAATGAGTTCCAAAAGTTATGCTTAAGGTCCAAAGTGGTAGAAGAAGAAAGTATCAAGATTGCCATATATTTGAATGGATTGAAGTGGTCTATCCAATAGAAGATGAGTCTCCTAATCCCTAAGACATTTCATTAGTGCTATCAATTGGCACTATAGATTGATAAAAATAATAAGAGGAAGAAAGACTCAAGCTCAAGAAATAGAGGTAGAGGAAGAGACCAAAGGGGTCATAGAGGTGGTCACCAAGGCAGAGGGACTGATCAGAGGAGCCAAGGAGAGTCCAAGCTTGTAGAAAACATTGGAGAGACAAGCTCTGGAGGATACTATGGAAGAGGTAGAGGTACTTATGGAGGCTCTAGTAGAGGAAGAGGTGCAAGAAGAAGTAGTTCTTACTTTCCTAGCATGAAGTGCTACAACTATGGTCATATGGGACATCTAGCATATAGGTGTCTAGAGAAGGCATCTTCTTCAAATTCAGAGAAGAGAGTAGCATATGCTCAAGAGGATACATCAAGTGTCAAATCATCAAAAGTCAATCACATAGAATTAGAGATGGGAGAGAACATCATGTTTAGAATGGTCCTCATTAGGAAACCAATGAAAGAAGAGCCAAATAAAAGAAGAGATCTCTTTAGCATTAGATGTAAGATAATGGGTAAGTTATGCAAAGTGATTGTGGATTCTGGCTCCACAAACAAGATCATTGTAGAGGAAGCAACCGAGAAACTCAAATTGACTAAGGTACCCCATAGAAACCCCTACAAGGTGACATGGTTAAACAAAGGGAAAATTGTTCTAATGAATGAGAAGACATGGGTTGAATTCTCCATAGGAGGATGCAAAGACAAATTTATATGTGTTGTAATACCCATGGATGCCTTCCATCTCTTATTGGGAAGACCATGGAAATATAACAAAGAAGCCATTTATGATGGAAGAGGAAACATAGTTACCTTCAAGAATGATGGAAGAAAATTCAAGATCTAGTCCTTAATGGATGATGATGAAGTGCATACAAAAATCCCTAGTGTGTTTCTTAGTAGTGGAAAGGAACTACTGAATACACTTCAAGAAGAGGATAGTGAGGTGTATGTGGTGCAGGAGCACCTTAAGGTCTTAGAGTAAGATTTTTAACATTTTTGACTTCTAGGTGGTTATAACCAACCACAAAGGTAATAAGGAATAAGGATAAAGTCCCAAGTGTCATGGTGAGATATTTGTTTGAAGTTAAAATTCTTTAAGGTCATGTCTTTGTTGTGAATAAATAGGTTATAGGCTTAATTCCTAGGAAAGTCAAAGGTGGTAAAACTATGACCAAGACTCCAAAATGGAGTGGAATTTTTAAATTTAATTTTTTTAAGTATTTTATGTCCAAATGGAGTGATTTGAGTTGAGTTGTGAATGTGAGGATAAGAGAAAGTCAATATTTCAAAAAAAAAAAGTAAAGTTGCTCATGACAACTTTGCAACTTTGCAAAGTTGTCATGACAACATTTCCTAGAATGGAGGAAGAAGATTTCAATGTGTTCAAGTCCTAACCTTAGGGCCTAAAAATGAGGGGAAAACCTATATAAGGTCAAACAAACCCTAATGTAAGGGTTAGAGCTACCATTGTACGAATTGAGTGTTTGGAAGAAAGAAAAGTTTGTGACTGTATTTGCAACAGAGCCTCCATCTAGATCTTTAATGGATTGAATGGATTGAGTTAATGTATTTATCCTTTGATACTTATTTTTTAATTACTTTGTATGGTGTTAGTTTTTTAGTTTGATACTTCTATTGTTCATTTTGTAAATTCTTGAAGTTTCACTGGTTCGCTATCTTGTTTAGAGCGAGTCCTATAAAAATGAGTCCCACTTGAGTTCACATGGTTTAAATCCAATGGCCACTTGGAATCAAGTAAGGGACTATGTAAGTAGTTTAAATATTTATTTTAGGGTCTATTTGTGTAGGGGAGCTAATTATGCAAACAAACCCTAGGCGAGTTTAGTGGAATTCTTGTTAGGAGTGTGTACAGTGCAGAGGCAAGAAGACTTGCTAGATGGATTGGTTTGAGCAAATAAATGGTTGGAGTATGTAAGGGCATGTGTCCTTGATAAGTGAATGCAAGGATAAGAGTGGTTGAGTTTATTTGAGCTTCTATTGAAAGAAAAGAAACCTGACTAGTTCATATGCCCTAAAAACCCTTGAAAATAGGGGTTTACTGGAAGTCCTATGTATGGATAGCTTGAAGACCTAAAACCTAGAAAATCCATGAGCCTATGGTGGTCTTATAAATAATCCATACTTATTTCAGTGGGTTGTTAAGGGTTGTTGTGAATAAAATCAAGAATCCCATTTCTAGGAGGCCTAATTGGGGCTAAAAATGCTAGAAGGCCTAAAATTAGGAATTCAAGATCCCGATGGGAAAATTATGCAAGAATCCAAAGAAATGGATCAAGAATGGTAGGAATTTAAAGGGGGACAATGTTAACACCCTTCTCCATTTCTAGGAGTAGTTTGAGAGTATGGTTGCAAGATTGACCCTATGGATACACGTGAGGGTTGCAAAGGAAAGGAGGGAGTTTGAAATTATTGGAGCGATATAAAGGAAGCAGAAGAACCATAGTAGTGTCTTCTAGGTAGGCTAGAGTGGAGTACCCTAGGAATACCAAAGAAAAGGTCTTAGAAGAGAAATAGTTCTCTTGTGAGTTAGATCTCCCCATTAAAGTGGTATCAGAACCATTGAAAGGATTGGGAAGTGAATAGTGTGTGATAGAAAGAAGTGAATCAATTAGGGATAGCACCATGGTGACCAATGCTGAATTGGCAAGAGAAGTGGTCAAGAAAAAAGAAAGAAATAGGATCCTTGAAGAGACTATAGAATCTCTGAAGGACAAGCTTGATGAAGTTGTAGAAGTAGTTGGTAAGATGAAAGAAAAATTGGAAGTTGAAGATGATAAGGGTAAAATAGTGGATGAGGATGACTACATTCCAGAACTAGACCCACCAATGTAGGAGGAACCATTCCTTAAAGACATTAAGGAATTGGGAGGCAAATAATTTGAGGGGATACCCCTATTCATTGGAAAGATGGACTTAGAGTTAGTCATGGAGTGGATTGAAGGGATAGAGAATTATTTTGACTGTGACGGTGTCATAGAGGAATAAAGGTTGAAGGTTTCCAAATAAAGACTCAGGAGACTAGCTCTAACATGGTGGAAGTTCCTTCAAGAAGAAAGGGTAAGAGAGGGGAAAAGATGAATAGCTAATTGGAGGGATATGGTAACCAAGATTTAAGATAACTACCTACCAAAGGATCATGAGATCCAAATGCACAAGAAGAGACAAAGTCTCAGACAAAAAGAAATGGATGTGGCCTCTTACATCGAGGATCAAGGCCTAATCAGGAAAAGTATTAGCCCATGTGCAGTACCAATTGTCCTACCACCCAAGAAAGGAGGCACATGGAGGATGTGCACTGAATCAAGAGCAATAAATAGGATAACTATTATGTATAGGTTCCCTATACCTAGGAAAGTAGACCTAATAGATTGTCTAGGGGGTACCAAATACTACTCCAAGATATACCTTAAGAGTGGGTACTATCAAATCAGGATGAAAGAGGGGGATGAGTGGAAATATTCCTTCAAAATAATAGAGGATCTCTAAGAGTGGCTAGTAATGCCATTTGGCCTCACAAATGCACCTAGCACCTTCATGAGGGTTATGAATGAGGTCTTAAAGGACTATATAGGAGTGTTTGTAGTGGTGTATCTAGATGCCATCTTAGTCTTTAGCAAGACAAAGGAAGAAAACAAGAAGTACCTAAACTTGTATTGAACAAACTCCAAGAAGAGAAGATCACCATAAATTTTGAGAAGAGTGAGTTTATGAAGAAAAAACTAGTCTATCTAGGGTCTGCAGTATCCCAAGGTGACTTGAAGATAGAAAAATGCAAGGTTGAAGAAGTATTAAGTTGGCCTACTCCTCGGATAAGGACTAAAATAAGAAGTCTCCATAGGTTAGAACAATTTTATAGGAATTTTTTAAGGAGGTTCAGTGAGATATGTGCACCCATATTAGACACTATAAAAGGGGGATTCAAGACCAAGTTCATATGGGCCAAGGAATAAAATGAGGCTTTTGAAAGATTTAAGAAAGAAGTGGCTACACAACCCATCCTAGTTCTTGCAGGCTTTGATAGATTGTTCATTGTAGAATGTGATGCAAGAAATGTAGCAGTAGGTGCATTCCTAAGCCAAGAAGGTAAACCAATAGCTTTGTTTAGTGAAAGGATAAATAAAGAAAAGTCTAGATACTCATCTTATGATTTGGAGCTTTATGCATTAGTTCAGGCTCTTAAGAATTGGAGGAACTACCTATTGCCTAAGGAGTTTTTTTTCTACACAGATAACCAAGCTCTAAGTTACATCAACACTTAAGAAAAGATTAGTTTGAGGCATATTAAGTGGATGGAATTTTTGTAGTCCTACACCTTCACAATCAATCATAAGAAGGGAGTCAACAACAAGGTTTCAGATGCCCTTAGCAGGAGGTTACTCATTGTCCAAGAGATATAGTTGCAGACTGTAGGATTTGAAGGATTCAAAGACCTATATGAAGGGGATGTAGATTTCTCAGAGATATACAAGGTATGTACTTCTTTTGATAATCATTTCCATAGTGATTATGTTAACTATACATTACAGAATGGTAAACTATTTAGGGGTAAACAACTATGTATTCAAAGGGGCTCCATGAGGGAGAACCTCATCCAAGAGAAGCATAATGAAAGTTTGAGTGGGCACTTTGGGATAAATAAGACCCTTGACATGGTAGAAATGTTTTACTATTGGCCTAAGATGCAGAAAGATGTAAGAAAATATGTTGAGAAGTGTGGAGCGTGTCAAAAGGAAAAGGGGACATCATCAAATATAGGCCTCTATCAATCATTGTCCGTCCCAAATAGACCTTGGGAGTATGTAAGCATGGACTTTATAGTGGGACTACCTAGAACACCAACTAGTTTGGATAGTGTGTTTATGGTAGTAGATAGATTCAAAAAAATGAGTCATTTTATCCCTTGCAAAACAATTGATCAATCATGCAAGTCATATTTCCCATCTTTTCTTTAAGGAAATAGTGAGGATACATGGGTTTCCAACCAGTATAGTCTCAGATAGGGATGTAAAACTTAAGGGGCACTTTTGGAAGATAGTATGGAGGAGATTAGGAACCAATTTGTCACATAGCTCTACCTATCATCCACAAATGAATGGCCAAACTAGGGTAATAAATAGAGTTCTTGGTAATTTGCTAAGATGTCTAACTAAGGAGTATGGGAAAGGATGGGAACAAGTCATTCCTCAAGAAGAGTTTTCCTATAATGACAGTACGAACATGACTAATGGAAAGGTCCATTTGAAGTGGTGTATGGGTTACATCCAAGAGGTTTACTAGAGCTCAAGACTTAAAAGACCATGAAGGGATCAGTGGACATGTAGATGATTTTTCTCAATCAATGAGAAAGGTCCATGAGCAAGTAAAAAAGACACTAATGGAGGCAAATCAGAAATTTAAAGCTAAGTAGGGTGAAGGAAGAAGAGACCTATAGTTTGAGGTAGGAGACTTGGTAATGGTATACTTAAACAAAGCTAGGTTATAGAATGGAATACCAAGTAAACTCTAGCTGAAAAGGATTGGACCATGTAAGGTGTTGGCTCAATATGGCCGTAATGCCTACAAGGTGGATCAACCTAAAGAGCTGTCTATTTCTCCTATCTTCAATGTAAAGGATTTCATTAAGTATAGAGGTCTAGAGATAGATGAATAACAGTACAATACATAGGTGACTAAGGATTTGGAAGAACTCTAAATAACTGATTAGATCAAGCCACAAGCAGAGATAATTCTAGATTCTAGAGTGAAGAAGAAGATAAGGAACAAAATCTACATGGAGCATCTAGTGAAATGGAAACACCAATCTAAGTCAGAGGCTACTTGGGTATTAGAAGGAGACTTCAAGAAGCATGGCATAAGTATGGAGTTTATCACACCTAAGATACCTTGATTTCCTTGTTATAGGGTGAGAATGGTGCAGGGGAACCTAAACATCTTAGAGTGAGATCTTTGACATTTTTGGCTTGTAAGTGGTTCTAGCCAACCACAAAAGTAATAAGGACTAAGGTTAAAGTCCCAAGTATGGTGAGATGTGTGTTTTAAGTTAAGATTCTTTAAGGTCATGTGTTTGTTGTGAACAAATAGGTTATAGTCTTAAGTCCTAGGAAAGTTAAAGGTGGTCAAAATTTTACCAAGACTCCAAAATGGAGTGCCATTTATAAATGTAATGTTTGTAAGTCTTTTATGTCCATATGGAGTGATTTGAGTCAATTTGTGCATGTGAGGATAAGAGAAAGTCAATATTGAAAAAAAGATGTAAAGTTGCTCATGACAACTTCGCAACTTTGAAAAGTTTTCATGGCAACATTTCCTAGAATGTAGGAAGAAGCTTTAAATGTTTCAAGTCCTGACCTTAGGGTCTAAGCATGAGGGGATAACCTATATTAGTTCAAATAAACCCTAATCTAAGGGTTAGACATCCCATTGTACAAATGAAGTGTTGGGAAGAAAGAAAAGCTTGTGACTGTAATTGCCACAGAGCCTTCATCCAGATCATTAATGGATTCAATGGATTGAGTCAATGTATTGAGCCTTTGATACTTGTTTTTTAATTACTCTTTATGGTATTATTTTTTTTATTTTGATAATTATATTGTTCATTTTGTAAATTCTTGAAGTTTCACTGGTTCACTATCTTGTTCAGAGCCAGTCATGTAAAAATGAGTCCCACTTGAGTTCCTATGGTTGAAATCCAATGGCCACTTGGAATCAAGTAAGGGAATTTGTAGGTAGTGTAAATATGTATTTTAGGGTCTATGTGTGTGCATGGGAGCTAATTTTGCAAACAATCCTGAGGTGAATTTAGTGGAATTTCGGCTAGGAGTTTATATAGTGTAGAGGCAAGAAGAGTTTTTAGATGGATTGGTTTGAGAAAATCATTGGTTGGAGCATGCAAGGACATGTGTCCTTGATAAGTCAATTCTAGGAGAAGAGTGGTGGAGTTGATTTGAGAATCTATTGAAAGAAAAGAACCCTGACTGGTTCATATGCTTTAGAAACCCTTGAAAATAGGGGTTTACTAGAAGTTCTATGTACAGACGGCTCAAAGATCTAAAACCTAGAAAATCCATGAGCCTAGGGTAGTTTTATAAAGAATCCATAGTTATTTCAATGGGTTGCTAAGAGTAGTTGTGAAGAAAATTGTCAATCCCATTTTTATGAGGCCTAATTGGGGCTAAAAATGCTATAAGACCTAAAATTAGGAATTCAAGAACCCGATGGGAAAATTATGCAAGAATCCAAAGAAATGGATCAAGAATGGTAGGAACTAAAAGGGGGATAGTGTTAACACCCTTCTCCATTGCTAGGAGTAGTTTGGGAATATGGTTGCAAGATTGACCCTATGGATATAAAGTGAGAGTTGTAAAGGAAAGGAGAGACTTTGAAATTGTTGGAGAGATCTAAATGAAGTAGAGGAACCATAGTAGTGTACTCTAGATAGGGTAGAGTGGAGTACCCTTGGAAGAGAAAAGAAAAGGTATTAGAAGAGAATTAATTCTCTTGTGAGTTAAATCTCCACATTAGTATGCTATAGGTTTGAAACCCAAGGAAGTGGAGAAGCCTATCCAAGCACATATACCACTGGAGATCCAAGATTTTCTTTGGAGATATAAAGACATAGTCAGTGATGGAACACTAGAAATCCTACCTCCTAAGATGTTTATAATTCATCAAATAGACTTTATATTAGGGGCTTAATTACCAAATAAGGCATCCTACAAGCTGACACCAGAGAAGAGCTAAGAAGTGGCAAGGAAAGTGCAAGAGCTACTTGATCAAGGACCAATAAAGAAGAGCATTAGTCCATGTGAAGTATTGGTGGTCTTAGCATCCAAGAATGGTGGTAAGTGGAGACTTTGCACTGATTCAAGGGCAATATATAGGATTACAATTAGATATAGAATCCCTATACCTAGGATAGAGGATCTAATGTAATTCCTAGATGGAGCTTAATACTTCACTAAGTTGGATCTCAAAAGTGGATACCATCAAATTAGGATAAAGGATCGGGATGAGTGGAAGACAAACTTTAAAACTAATGAAGGGTTGTATGACTGGTTTGTAATGCCATTTGGGCTTACTAATGCCCCTAGCACATTCATGAGACTGATGAATGAGGTGTGAAAGGACTATACAGGCATATTTGTGCTAGTATATCTTGATGATATACTCATCTTCAACAACAAAAATGAGGAACACCTAAAACATTTGGAGGTTTTTATCAAAAGACTCCATGAAGAATAGTTAGCTATCAATTTGGAGAAATGTGAGTTCCTCAAGAAAGAATTGGTCTACTTGGGATTTATAGAGTCTAAGGGAACATTGAAGATGGATCTAGGTAAGGTGGAAGTGATCCTAAATTGGCCTACACAAACCATAGGGACATAAGTTAGGAGTTTACATGAATTAGCTCAATTTTATAGGAAATTCATAAGGAATTTCAGTGGCATTTTTGCACAAGTGCTAGATACCATCATAGGTCAATTGACAAACAAGTTCAAGTAGACTCAAGAAACAAGAAAGGCATTTGAGAAGTTGAAAAAACAAGTAGCCACATAACCTATTCTCCTACTACCAAGCTTTGATAATTTATTCACCTTGGAGTGTGATGGAAGTGGGATAGTAGTTGGAGAAGTGTTATGTCAAGAAGGTAGGCCCATAGTCTTATTTAGTGAAAAGCTCAATGAGGCTAAGAAGAAATATTCAGCCTATGAGTTGAAACTATATGCCTTCATACAGTCACTTAGGAAGTGGAGGCATTACCTCCTTCCTAAAGAGTTTTTGTTTTTAATAGACAACTAGGCCTTAAGCTATATTAATACACATGAGAAGCTAAGTAATAGACACCTAAAATGGATGGAGTATCTACATGCCTTCACCTTCACTATAAAGAACAAGAAGGTAAAAATGAACAAGGTGGTAGTACATTGAGCAGGAGGTTGTTGACAGTTAAGGAAGTTCAATTCCAAAGAATTGGTATTGATAGTTTCAAGGACCTCTACAAAGATGATGAAGACTTGTCAGAGGCTTGCAAGGTATGCTCTAATTTTTAAAATCATTTTCATAGTCAATTTTCTAAATACACCTTGCAGAGTGGATTATTATTCAAGGGAAATTAGTTATGTGTTCCTAATGGATGAATGAGAGAGAATATCATTCAGGAGAAGAAAAATGGGAGTCTTAGTGGCCATTTTGGCATCAATAAGACCATGGATTTAGTCCAAAGATTCTACTATTGGCCTAAACTACCTAGGGATGTGAGGAAATATGTGGAGAAGTGTGTTATATGTATGAAATCCAAAGGAGGATAAATTAATGTAGACCTATACCATCCTTTACCTAGTCGCAATAGGTCATGGGAGTGCATCAGCATGGACTTCATAGTCAGGCTTCCTAAGACTAAGACATGCTTGGATAGTATCTATGTGGTGGTTGATAGGTTTAGAAAAATGAGTCACTTTATCCCTTGCAAAATACCTCATGATTCTAGCCACATAGATCATCTCTTATTCAAATAGGTTGTGAGAATCCATGAACTTCCTCTTAGCATTGTGTCAAATAGGGATGCTAAGTTAATGGGCCATTTTTGCAAGACCCTATGGAGCAGATTGGGTAAAAAATTATCTTTTGGTTAAGCTTACCATCCACAAAAAAATGATCAAATTGAAGTGATCAACAAGGTGTTGGGTAAATTTATAAGGTGCCTAACCAAGGAGTATGGATAGACATGGTACTTATTCCTCCCGCAAGAAGAGTATGCCTATAATGACAGTGTGAACTAAACCCCTAGCAAAAGCCCTTTTGAAATAGTGTATGGGATGCACCTAAGAGGAGTGAATGAGATTAGAGTATTGGATATTGGTAATGCATGGGGAGGTGATTGAGACATTTAATCTATTTAAACACTACATTACTGAATGGGTGCTCATATTATTGTCATCTATGTTTTGTCACTGCTATCAACATATGTTTTTGTGATGAAAATAGGCTAGTTATCCAAGTGTACAAACATTGTACGAATGTTTCAGATGTTGTGAAGATAGATGAGAGTTCATGAGGATTTTTTGATCTTATATCCAAGATAGCATCATGTAATGTTGCATATTGGATAATTTATAGATGTTTTGCTAAAGACTGGTCATTGGACTGTAATAGTGAGAAATGCCAGAGTTAGTCTCTGTGATTCTGGTATATCTTCTAGATGATATGGATTTAAGGTATGCAAGCTTGAGGGATGAAAAACAAGGTACTAAAGGATGATCACTGGTGAGTGCAAGGTATAGAACACTTGGTGATGTTAGCTGTGGCGTATGTTCTAGAGGTGACTTATTTTGAAGCCAACTTGGGAGATGTAGCGTGTGTTATGCTTGGAAAACATAAATTAATGATGTCAGTCCTTAATTGTTGTAATGAAATCATTGTATACTTGTTCTAGATATCATGTGTATCTTAGCAAGGGTTTATGTAATTTTTTGTAATTCAGAAAGCCTCATGGGCCAACCTATTAATGAGAATTGTAATAAGGTATAAATAAAAGGTATTTTCTTTGGAAAAGATATGGATGGGAAGATGATGATATAGGGAGGTTGTGAAAGATGCAAGATTGTGTCTCATGTATGTATAGAAGATGTTTTTTGGTGGACTTCATTGGAACTGATCAAGAAAAGACAGTTGTTGCCGAACAATTCGAAAAGATTGTGTATTTCTTCATATACACTTGTGTTGCAAACAGTGAGTTCTGAAGGTGGACATAACCTCCTTTGGTAAGTGAGCCTTGGGTAGTGATCCCTCCCTTTTGTTCTTGAATCCTAAAAGGGTATGTCCTCTAACAAGGACTATGCACTATAATGTTTCAATAAGCTCCTAATAGGGCTATATCTTCTAACAAGGATAACTATACTCTCAGTACATCATTTTTGGGTGCTAATTCTCACTGGGGTTTTTACCTTTAATAGGGTTTCCATAAGACCAAAATATTGTGTTATTGTGTTGTCATTCATTCTATTCATTGGATCTGATATTGCTGCTACTTAAAGTTTAAAGTTTAATAATCTATCATACAACTGATTCACCCCCCCCTCTAAGTTGTATTATGGACTATTATTCCTAACAATTGGTATCAGAGAAAGTGGTCCTTAGAGAGAAATCTTAATAGCTTGAGGTGATTCTAGAGATGGCATACTATAGGAAGGATAGTCAGAAATTTGATCTAGACAGTTGGAATAACAAAATGTGAACTCACCTATTTTGTTTAGGGATTGACTATTGGTTGATTACAAGGAATAAGGTGGCTATGAAGATCGAAGATGAATTGACAATAGCTACTAAGGATGAAAAGAAGATATTTTCACTTAACATGATTGCAAGAGAAGCACTAATCAGAGAACTCTCTAAAGGAGAGTTTACTAAAGTTAAAGACTTGGATTCGGCATACCTAATTTGGGAAACACTAGAAGCACTATATGAAGGAGAAAAGTATACCGAATAAGAGAAGTTACAAAATTGGAAGATAAAGATGTAGAACCTCCAAATGAATGAGGATAAAGAATTGGGGCTTATGTTCAAAGGGTTACACAAGTTGTAGTTGGAATCAAAAACTGTGGAGGCACTTATGTTGAAGATAGAGTTATTGCAAAGATCCTTAGATCTTTGAAACTTGCTTACAAGTTCAAGACTATGTCTATTCAAGAAACTATATCTTTGACTCTGAACTTTAACAAATAGATGTTGATTGCAAAGCTAACTATGTTTGAAGCTACAAAATTAGGAGAGGCTATACCAAAATTTGAATCTACATTTAAGGCATCTACACACAAGAAATTATCTCCACTGCCAAGCACCAGCAGAGAAGACCTAAAAGAAGAGCTTGATGAGTATGTTGAGGAATGGGAATAGATAATGGTAGAAGAAAGAAAGATGGATGAACTTGTTGCACTAATTTCTAGAATAGAAAAAAGAGGTGAGGGAAAGTTACCCTTGAAATATTTTTCATGCAATAAGGTAGGTCATTTTGCATCTAGATGTCCTACAAGAGTTCCTAAGTACAAACCTAATTTTGACAAGATTAAAAGGGAAAAAGAATGTTATTATGCTAGTGAAGGAATTTATGATGATGATGATTTAGATTATGAAGAGATCGGATTTGTTTCTATTAGAGATGACCCGGTGCATGAGGAAAAAGCTTTTGTATCTCATGTTGACAAGAAAATTGAATGGATAATAGACAATGGTTGTTTGCATCATATGACTAGTGATAAGAACAAGTTTGTTAAATTAGTACAGTATGATGGTGGTGTTGTGTGGTTTGGGGACAATCATCTTAAATCTATCATAGGAGTAGGATCTATTACTCTAGATGGAAAGACTAATACAGATAATGTACTTCTTGTTGATGGATTGAAACATAACTTGTTGGGTGTTGGAAAATTAATGGATAGAGTTTCAATTAAATACATCTGGAGCCTCTTGTTTTGTTGCGAAGGTTGATGACAGTTGGTTATGGCATAGGAGATTTTGTCATGTTAATTTTGATAACATTGTAAAGGCCAATATGACTAATGTAGTGAGAGATCTGCCAAAGATTGTGAAACCATCTAACACTATTTGCAGAGAGTGTGTCATGGGAAAACAGACTAGAAGCAGTTACAAAAGAAAAGCATATACATCAAAAGAGAAGTTGGAGTTGGTACACATAGACCTATGTGGACCTACAAGGACAAAATCATACTATGGTGAGAGTTATTTCATAATCTTGATGAATTTTCTAGAATGATGTGGGTCACTTATTTGAAGGAAAAATCATAAGCATTTGATAAATTCAAGTTGTTCAAAGAAAAAGTAGAGAATGAATTAGGTTTAAAGATTAAGTGTCTAAGGTCAGACAGAGGTGGAGAGTTTACTTCAAACTTATTCAATTCATACTATGAAGAGCACTGAATAAAGAGACAAACATATGCTCCTAGGACTCCACAACATAATGGGATAGCAAAGCGAAGGAACAAGACTATACTTGATGCTTCTAGGACAATGTTTCTTGAATGAAATGTATCTCATGTACATTGGAGAGAGGTTGTTGGAACAATAGTGTATACATTGAACATCATTCAAATCATAGAAGGTACAAGTAAAACTCCCTATGAATTATGGTTTGATCATACTCCTACTGTAAAATATTTCAGAATATTTGGTAGTAAGTTTTATATCAAGAGAGATGATGAGATGGGAAATTTTGATGCTAGAAGTGATGAAGGAATTTTTCTTGGTTACTCTGTTAAGAGAAAGGCTTACACATGTTTCAATCTAAGATTGAGGAAGATGATTGAAAGTAACAGTGTAAGAATAAATGAAAATTTTCAAATACAAGAAAGAATGTATGACAGTAATTAGATTTTAGAGATCAAAGAAGCTACTGCTGGTGCAGAAGGAGAAGAGCTTGTTGAGGAAGAAAGTGAAAAAGAGGCTTGTGATGTTCGCACAAGTGAGGCTATTGGGGCTCCTAAAACACTAAGGTATGTAAAGAATAACCATCCTAAAAATTGAATTATTGGCAATACCAATTAAGGAGTATGAACTAGATCAAAGGTTAGAGAAGAAATTTATTTGATTTCTCAAGTTGAACCAAAAACTATAGATGAGGCATGTAGAGATGAATCTTGGTTAAATGCTATGAAGCAAGAGTTAAATCAAATAAAGAAGAATAACACTTGGGAATTGGTTTCTAGGCCTAAAAACATAAATGTAATAGGAAAAAAATGGTTTTTTAGAAACAAAATGAATCAAGAAGGAACTATTTTAAGAAACAAAGAAATACTAGTATGTAAAGGATATTCACAGAAAGAAGGCATAAACTTTGAAGAAACATTTGCTCCTATTTCTAGAATAGAGGTAGTAAGATTGTTCTTGGCTTATTTTGCACATAAGAACTTCAAGGTGTATCAGATGGATGTGAAATCTACATTTCTAAATGGGGATCTTGAAGAAGATGTATATATAGAACAACCTAATGGATTTCCTCTATGTGAAGATAAAGACATGGTGTGCAAGTTGAAGAAAGCTCTGTATGGGCTGAATCAAGCTCCTGGGACTTGGTATACAAGGTTATACAAGTACCTACTTCAGTTTGGATTCAGAAAAGGTAATGCAGATAGTAATTTGTATTTAAGAACTAGTGAAGATGGAATCTTGATAATAGAAGTCTTTGCTGATGATATTATCTTTGGAGGTAATGATGATCTATGTAAGAAATTGTCTAAGGAAATGGAAAGTGAATTTGAGATGTCCATGATAGGTGAAATGAAATTATTTCTTGGATTGCAAATAACTCTGAATGAGAATGGTATCTTTATTTCTCAGACTAAGTATCTCAAAGAAATGTTGAAGAAGTTTGGAATGGAAGACTGTAAACTAGTAGGAACACCCATGGTGACTAGTAATAAGCTAACAATTGATGATGAATCAAAGAATGTTTTTTAGACCTTATACTGATCAATGGTTGGAGGATTACAATATCTGATCCACACCAGACAAGATATTGCTAATGTTGTTGGAATTGTGGCTAGATATCAGGAAGAACCCAAAGAAACACACCTAGCTGTTGTAAAAAGGATATTGAGATATCTGAAATGATAGCTTTGAACTTCATGCTTATGCTGATGCTGATTGGGTAGGAAATATTGATGAAAGAAAAATTACTAGTGGTGGTGCATTTTTCCTTGGGAAAAAGTTGGTTTCTTGGCTAAGTAAGAAACAAGATTGTATAACACAATCTACTGCTGAATTAGAGTATGTTTTTGCTTCCATAAATTGCACTCAAATTTTTTGGATGAAACAAATGCTGAGAGACATTGGAATAAATTTTGATGAGCTTGTGGTTATCCATTTTTATAACACCAGTACAGTGAATATGTCAAAGAATCTAGTGATGCATTCTCAAACTAAACATATTTCTATCAAGTATGACTTCTAGAGAGACAAGGTGGTAGAAAAGGAAATAAAATTAGAATATATTAGTACAAAAGAGAAGATTGCAGACATCTTCACAAAGCCACTACCAAAAGATACCTTTGAATATCTCACAGGTATGTTGGGGGTTCAGGCCCCTCCTTGTCAGAATTAAATGATGTAGAGATGCATCAGTCCAGGGGTTTTCAGAGCCTTATCATAATCTGGACTAGATGTATGGATCTACTCCTCAGAGGGAGTGATCGTGGAAGAAAGATGACTCATGGCACTTTTTTTCCATTTTTGTCAAAGGGGGAGTGTTGCTATGAGAAAATCCCTATTGTATGGGGAGATTGTTTGGTTGTAGAACTAGTTGCAGAACTTTGGATTGATATAACTTTGGGATGATGTATTTTCCCATATGTTGACATCAATGCCAAAGGGGTAGATTATTGGATATTTCTAATGCATGGGCAGGTGATTGAGACATTTAATATGTTTAATCACTATGTTAATGAATGGGAACTCATACTATTGTCATCTATGTTTTGTCATTGATGTCAACATATGTTTCTGTGAGGAAAACATGCTGGTTATCACAGTGTACGGACACTGTACGGATGTTTTAGATGTTGTGAAGATAAATGAGAGTTCAGGAGGATGTTGTGATCTTATATCCAATATCACATCATGTAATGTTTCATATTGGATAAGTTACATATATTTTGGTGAAGACTGGTCACTGGACTGTAACAGTGAGAAATGCCAGAGTTAGTCTATGTGATTCTGGTATATCTTTCAGATGATATGGATTCAAGGTATGTGAACTTCAGGGATGATATACAAGGTACTAAAGGATGATCACTAGTCAATGCAAGGTACAAAACACTTGGTGATGTCATTTGTGGCGTGTGTTCAGGAGGTGGCTTATTTGGAAGCTGACTTGGGAGATGTAGCATGTGTTATGCTTGGTGAACATAAATTAAAGATGTCAGTCCTTAATTGTTGTAATGAAATCATTGTATACTTGTTCTAGATACCGTGTGTATCTTAGAAAGGGTTTATGTAATTTTTTGTAATTAGGAAAGCTTCATGGGTTGACCTGTTAATGAGAATTGTAATACAGTATAAATAAAAGGTATTTTCTTGGAAAAGATATGAATGAGAAGATGATGATATATAGAGGTTGTGAAAGCTGTGAGATTATGTTTGTTGTATGTAGAGAAGAGGTTTGTTGGTTGACTTTATTATAACTGATCTAGAAAAGATAGTTGTGGCTGAAGAGTTCAAATAGATTGTGCATTTATTCATATACACTTGTGTTGCAAATAGTGAGTTCTGAAGGTGGACATAACCTTCTTTGGGAAGTGAGCCTTGGGAATTAAGCCCCCCCTTTTGTTCTTGATTTTTAATAGGGTATGTCCTCTAACAAGGACTATGTACTGTAAAGTTTCGATAAGCTCCTAATAGGGCTATATCTTCTAACAAGGATAACTATACTCTCAGTACATCTTTTGTGTGTGCTAATTCTCACAAGGGTTTTTACCTTTAACAGGGTTTCCCTGAGACCCAAATATTATGTTATTGTGTTGGCTTTCATTGTGTTCATTAGATTTGATATTGTTGATATTTAAAGTTTAAAGTTTAATAATCTATCATACAGCTGATTCACCCCCCCCTCTCAGTTGTATTGTGGACTATCATTCCTAACACAAAGATCTAGGGAGCATGGAATATAGGAGTTCCCATGCAGAGGACTTCTCCCAAATTATGAATGAAATCTAGGAGAAATTCCAGAAAACCCTAGCAGAAGAAACTTAGAAGCTAAAAGCTAAAGTTAGTAAAAGAAGGAGAGATGTCCAATTTGAGGTAGGTGACTATGTGATGCTTCATTTGAACAAGTCTAAATTGCAGAAGGGAGTGCCTCCTAAATTGTAGATGAAGAGGGTAGGACCATGCAAGATTCTGGCCAAGTATGGAGCCAATGCATACAAAGTGGACCTTCCATTAGATCTAGCAATCACCCCAGTCTTCAACATTGCAGACCTAGTCAAATACAATGGACCTGATGTAGGAACATCCTGGGTGCAAGAGAAATCTTGCATCACCCAAAAATATGTCTATTTTTGTATTCAATAAGGGCTATCTTGTGTAGAGCTGCTATTTATGGAAACTTTCTATTTTTAGTAAGTTGGTCATACGACCTCAGAATGTTCTGACTTTACATGTGGAGGTTCATCTTAGTCATATCAGCCTACCAGTAAAGTTTCATGGCTAGATCAGGTCTAGTTTTGAAGATATTGAAGATTTATGGTATTGGCAGTAGGGTACAGAAACTTTGAACTCAATTTTGAAGGCTTTAGAGGCCCCGGATGAGGTCAAAAATTTGGGTGACAAGCACTTGCGCAAGTCAACCCTGTAGAGTGCTTCGTGGCCTTTTTGAAATGGGGTTATAATAGTCAATCGGGTCAACTTGTGATGACTTATGGTCTTCAAAAGTTGGGTTACCTAAAATCATATTTTGTATTTCTTTTGAGCTGACCCTATTGTAATAATTGTGAAAAATAAATAGTTCTATGTCTAGTCGGCCTAAAGGGCTAAATTTTTGGATCCTTCTCGGGTGGTGGAAATTGCCTATATAAGAAAGGTCTGTAGTGTTGTCCTAGGTAGTTTGGGATAGTTCTGGGTAGTAGATATGGGTATTGATTTGAGGCTTTATCCTATAGAATATTGTAAGGGAATGCCCATGTGGCTTTGCATATTGTAATTCTGAAAGTTTGTAATTCCACATTTGTGGAGATAATAAGAAGCCAATTTTATGTTCTTGCATATTGTTGTTATTTCTCTATTTCTATTATGTGTTTGTGGTATTAAGGGGAGCACCCTTCATCAGGACCACTATCTGAGATCAATCAAAATAACTAAGAGGTACTTTCAAATTTCATCACAGTATCCATACCCCCTAAGACCAAGCCTCAAGCATAGAGGATCTTGGAGTCTACAGTGAAGAAACAAACCAAACAAAGGGTCTACATGGAGAGCCTAGTATAGTGGAAGGACCATCCTGAATCTGAAGCTACTTAGGTGGAGGAAAGAAAATTCAAATAGTTGTGAATTGATCTTTCTCTTATATCCCCTATTGTACCTTAACTACTCTTTGTGGAGAGGGGGACAATGGTGCATGAACACCCAAGGGTTGGTTGATGCAATCTATCTTTTTTTTTCTTGTAAGACATCTTTGTCATATGTGTTTTTACTATAAGGTCATGTTGAACATAGTGTGAATCCAATAGGGATGAAGGGTCCAAATAGGTCCTCTATCTTAGGTCATTGCAATCTTGAGGCTTAAATGCTCAAGTCTCTTTCTTGTTTATTTGTATGTAGATGATGTCACTATGATGTCATTAGGTCTAGGATGTATTAGAAGTCATATTTGAACCTATAATGGAGTCTATATTTCTCTAGGACTTAGCCAAAGTCATGAAGTTTCAAAAATGGAAAAGTTGTAAAAATATTGCAAAAAGTTGCTTTGCAACTTTTGCAACTTTTCAAAGTTGCTCAAACAGAATTGTCCAAACACCCTAAAATGACCTAAGATTTCCCTAATGGAAACCTAAGACTAATTTCAGGCTATTTATGTGGATTTTGGACCAAATCTTGAGGTTGTATATTCTTGTGTATGGAGCTTTGATTTTTGAAGTGTGAAACAATGTGTGAGGTTTTGTGAAGCTTTGTAATCAGTGAACTGTAGAGGAATGTTTTGAGTTATGTCATGCATTTAAATAGATGGAGTTATTAGTTTAGTGTTTTTCCTTTCTTTGTGTGTCATTATACTAGTATTTTTTATTCATTTCATTATTCTATATTAAATCTTTGTGTTTTCCCTATTCACTGGTTTAAACTAGGAAAGTGTGTGAAATCGAGACCTAACTCACTATCCCATTGTTCACTCTTTATGGCCTCTTGGAGATAGTGAGTAGACTCCATTTATATAATCTATATAGGATTATGGGCCCTAAAAAATATTGGGAAGCAATTTAAATGTCTTTCCCTAGGCGAGCCTATTGTGAGCCTGGCTAGGAAAGACTAAGACACTGCGAGGATAACTTGCAGAGGTGTGCATGAAGACACAAATTAGTGATTGGAGGTCAAAGAAAAGGTTCTTTCTAAAAAATAGTCAAGAGGAGAGGGTGTAACCACACCAATTGGTTTCCTAACAGTTGCAGATAATCCATGCAATGAGAAAAGTTTTAAAACCCTCCTAAAACACGTATTTTTGGGTAAGGTATTGTACGACAAGGTGAAACCCTAAAACCTCAAACATACTTGAGAGGTTGGATATTGAAACAAAAATCCATAATTAAGTTGTAGGGTTCTTTGGTATCATTTGGGAGAAAAGTCCTATTTTCCCAAAATAGGAGGCCTAATTAGGGCTCTTCCTTTTAGCCCTATTTTGTGGAGGATCTATGAGATCAGTAATGAAGATATTGTTAGGAATGAATGCTGAATATATCCTATGGGGGAGTATTAGCATCCTTTCTATAGCATTTGTTGTTGCATTCATGACTGTGATTGTCATTGATGTCAACATAGTGATCTACTAAAGATTAGCAGAGAAGCAGACAATGTTTGAGTTAGCGCACTTGGGATATTGAAGATGAAGCTATGTGCAGTTGTGGAATTATTGTATGATGTATCATTATATCATGGTTAAGATCATAGACAATAATTCATTTATTCTTGGAAGTTATGAGGAAATCAGTGGAAGCAATATTTAGGGAGTGTTCCTAAGTAGCGGTTTGTGGAAATTGGATCATATCTCCTAATCGGGATGGAATCTAGTTTTGTGCAATTAGAAAGTAGTTGAAGACATGTTTATAGTGATTTGGATGATAGCACAAACTTTGAGGTCACACAAGTGAAGAATTATATTCATTGGAAGCTGACAATTTTGTGTAATTTTGATGTAACGTGTGAAAACTTTTATTTTTTAATTTGTATGCTGACTCATTTGTAATTACTTGAGTCTAGTACAGAGGAAGGAATGTATTCCTTATTGTAATATGGAATGTGATGAATGTAAGTGTATTGTGAAAGTGAAATTGTTGAAAGAGGATATGTGAAGTACTGAGATCTGGTATTGAGATCTGAAGGAGTTAGTGCGGTTTCGCACAATCAGAGAAGGATTATTGAATTTTTGAGGTCAGTAATCTTTTGGTATTATTCTATTAAGTAATAAAAGATCAGTTGGAAAGTGAGTTTGATGATCTTACCCTAAAACTATTTGGGTAGTGGGTCCTTATGTCTTCCATAACTCCTAACAAAGCTAGAATCTTTTAACAGGGATTCAAAATCTCCTAATAGGGATTCATATGTACTCAATATATTTCATAAGATTCCTAAAAGATTCCATCCTTTTGCAAGGAATATTGATATTAGTTCATCTTTTTTGGGCATCATTCCCACTGGGGTTTACTCTTTGATCAAGAGGTTCCCTAGTCAACATATCTTGTGTCATTGTGTTATTGTGCATGTATATCTTTCTATGGTTTCTGGTTACATTTCTCACATGGTTAAAATCTATTGAAGTTGATAAAAGTTATATTTATCTGATAACTAATTCACCCCCCCCCCCCTCTCAGTTATCTTGGTGGACTTTACTTTCTAACAATTGGTATCAGAGTGGCAGGTCCTTGAAGGAAAAGTTTAACAGCTTAAGGAGATCCATGGTGAATTTTAGGAAAGAAAGCCCTAAGTTTGATGGAGTAAATTTTGATAGTTGGAAAGAAAAGATGAAGACAAATCTACTATGTTTAGGACAAGGTTATTCATTCATTACAAAGAATGAAAAGACTATCATTGATTAGGATAACATTGAAACATGTACTAATGATGAAAGAGATATATTCATGTGTAACATACTTGCTAGAGAAACACTCCTATCAGCCCTTCTGGAGAATGAGTAGAGTTGAGTAAAATATTTGAAAACATCTCATGAAATTTGGTTAGCTTTACAGTCTACTTTTGAAGGTGATGAACATGCAAAGAAAGTTAGATTACATAATTGGATATGTGCTTTTGAAGATATAAGAATGATGGAAGATGAATCTGTTAGAAGCTATATTGGTAGAATGTCAGAGATTGTTGCATGTATAAAATCTTGTGGTGGAACAAAGATAGAGAATGAAGTGATATGGAAGATTCTAAGGACATTAACTCCTACATTTAAGCAGACAACATAGATGATTGAATAAGTTATACCTTGTACTACGAACTTTACAAGAGAGACTCTTCTTGGAAGATTGGAAGTAGCTGAAATGAACTTAAGGTTATCAGGAGACCTACCTAGAATGGAGATAGCATTCAGTGCTCTTAGTGTTCATCCTACTTTGTCAAGAAGAATCAGTGTGAGTAGAGATTATTCTGGCAATGATAGATCTAGAAATGAAGAAGAAATTGAAAATGTTTGTTGATTGTAGTAATTTTTGTTGATGATATTACCTTTGGAGGAGAAGATGAAGATAGTGATAAATTTGTAGATGAAATGAAGATTGAATTTGAAATGAGTATGATTGGTGAGATGAAATACTTTTTAGGATTGTAGATAACATAGAACAATGATGGTATCTTTGTAAGTCAAACAAAGTATTTGAATGATTTATTGAAGAGATTTGGAATGGAGAAATGTAAACTAGTTGGAACACCAATGGTCACTGGACATAAGTTATCTAGCATAGATAGGACTCATGCAGTGGAATAGAAGAAGTACAAATCTATGATTGGAGGATTGCAGTATTTCACTCATACAAGACCTGATATAGCACATTCAATTGGAATTGTAGAAATATTTCAAGCTGAACCTAGAGAATCACATTATGCATCAGTAAAGAGAATACTGAGATACTTAAGAGGCACACTTGAGTATGGACTGTGGTATGAAAAATTTGATGATTTTACTATATGTGCATGTACAGATGTTGATTGGGGAGGTAGTGTTGATGATAAAAAGAGCACCAGTGGTGGAGAATTTTTCCTTGGAGGAAGATTGGTTTCTTGGATAAGCAAGAAGCAAAATTATATTTCACATAGCACAGCAGAAGTAGAATATGGAGTAGCAGCAAAAAATTGTAACCAGATAATTTGGATGAAGAAAATGCTAAAATACATTGGAATATAATTTGTTGAACCTATTGTTATACATTGTGATAACACCAGCACAGTTAGTATGTCTAAGAACCCTATGTTGCATTCTAAGACAAAGCATATAGAGATAAAGTATCATGTAGTAAGAGAGAAAGTTGCAAAGAAAGAAGTTAGACTTGAATACATAAGCACAAAGGAGCAAATTGCAGACATATTTACAAAACCTTTGCCTAATGATACATTTGAGTATCTAAGAGGTATGCTTGGGGTTATGCCCCAACCTACTTTTGAGAAGTGATGTAGATTGTTGCATTCATCTAGTGGTATATGAGCCCTAATTTTATTCTAGAATAGATGTTGGTACTTCCTCTATGGGGGAGTATGTGTATCTGAGTTGAGTGATGAGGACTCTAGTGAATGTGTTTTTTGAATAGTGTCTTTTGACATTGAAGTTGTTGTTGACATAATGATGAAATTTTTGTCATTGATGTAAATGGGGGAGAAGTGTACATGAAAAACCATTTGTACTATCTATTGGAGAGAACTGATTAGGAAAATGAAGCAAGATTTGATTGATGAAAAAGACTTGAAGCATTTTCAGAGCAACAGTGTTGCAGTGATTGGATTTATGGAACTTGGATTTTTTTTCATCTATGTTTCCATCAATGCCAATGGGGGAGATTGTTAGGAATGATGCTGAATATTTCCTATGGGGGAGTATTAGCAGCTTTTCTATAGTAGTTGTTGCATTCATGACTGTGATTTTCATTGATGTCAACACAATGATCTACTGAAGATTAGCAGAGAAGCTTACAATGTTTGAGTTAGCACACTTGGGATATTGAAGATGAAGCTATGTGCAGTTGAGGACTTATTCTATGATGTATTGTTATATTTTGGTTAAGAGTGAAAACAATAATTCATTTATTCTTGGAAGTTATGAGGAAATTAGTGGAAGCAGTATTCAGGTAGTGTTCCTAAGTAGTGGTTTGTGGAAATCGGATGATATCTTATAATCGGGATGGAATCTGGTTATGCATAGTTAGAGAGAATTTGAAGACATGTTGATAGTGACATGGATGATAGCACAAACTTTGAGGTTGCACGAGTGAAGAATTATATTGATTGGAAGCTGACTATTTTGTGTAATTTTGATGTAACATGTGGAAACTTTTATTTTGTAATTTGTATGCTGACTCATTTGTAATTACTTGAGTGTGGTATAAAGGAAGGAATTTATTCCTTGTTTTAATATGGAATGTGATGAATGTAAGTGACATATTGTGAAAGAAAAATTGTTGAAAGAGGATATGTGAAGTACTAAGATCTGGTATTGAGAGCTAAAGAAGGAGTTAGTGTGGTTTGGCACAGTCAGAGAAGGAGTATTAAATTTTTGAGGTCAGTAATATTTTGGTATTATTCTATTGATTAATACAAGATCAGTTGTATAGTGAGTTCAGTGATCTTACCTTCAAGTTGTTTGGGCAGTGGGTCCTTTTGTCTTCCATAACTCCTAACAGAGTTAGAATCTTTTAACAGGGATTCAAAATCTCCTAACAAGGATTCATATGTACTGAATGTATTTCATAAGAAACCTAACAGAGTCCATCCTTTTGCAAGGAATATTCATATTAGTGCATCTGTTGTGGGCATCATTCCCACCGGGGTTTACTCTTTGATCAAGAGGTTCCCTAGTCAACATATCTCATGTCATTGTGTTATTGTGCATGTATATCTTTCTAAGGTTTCTAGTTACATTGCTCACATGTTTAAAATTTATTGAAGTTGATAAAATTTATATTTATCTGATAACCGATTCACCCTGACCCCCCCCCCACCCCCCTCTTAGTTATCTTGGTGGAATTTATTTTCTAATAGATAAATGAAGTAAAACCTATAAGATATCTAAATGAACAAAATAAGAGTTTTTTGAACACCTCCTCACCTCTACAAGATTCTATGTTAGTAATGGAGTTATTGATCCCTTAGATGGAATTAAGGATCGGTGTGTGTCTGAAGGTATAAGGGCACCAAGAACTTACCTTGTCTTGGTAATTAATACATTATAGTTGGGTTGGTTAGTAGACTAGGTGGATCAAGCCATAAAAGGGCTTCCTATAGGTCAGTAGGTGTTTATAGAAAACACCTCAAGGTCACTTGTGAGACCTAGGCATGAGCTTGTGATTAGCTCATCCAACCTCCCTATCATTGACCATTGAATTGTCTCAGTGATAGGAGATTATCTTACAAAAAAGAAGAATAGGAATAAAATGAGTGGACCATACCTAAGCACATTCTTCTTGTCCATATTTACCTTTTCAATATTTTCCATTAGCTGGAAATTCATGGTTTAAGACAATTCATATTCTTTCCCCTGCTTGCGCATCACCTATGATGTATATATTATAGTCACGAACACAGAGTTTTCCCTACTAACATGATATACCTTGTAAAATATAACCATGGACTTAAATCTCATATCATATTCAATTATGTTACTGATTGACATTCCTCTTTTTTCTATAAGTAATTAATCTAGTGGCATCTTGAACCACATTATTTTTAACTGCCTTTAGTGTGGGTACTTCTTCTTGTGCACATAAGATAGTCACAAGTTGAATATATTCTTTTGTGATTTTGATAGGGTACAGATCAGTCAACCACATTAATTATGCTAAGAAAATATCTAACCCAATCAACAACTCCAATGTGTGGAAACCTAGAAAAATATTCAAACTTTTTCTTTGTGAGGGTTCTAAATTCAGGTTTCAGTTGATAGTTGTTGTTGGAATTGCTTAACTTCTCAATAAATAGATTGTTAATTTTATCTACACCTAGATCATTAATTGTAACATGCATATATCCCCTAGTATCTTTGTAATGTAGAAATCCATTAGGGACACTTGAAAACACACTGCTTGGATCAACTTCTATAACTTTTTATTAGTATTTCTTGAATTCATACCTAGTCATTTCCTTAACTTCAAAAACTCGTGATGTCTCCATTTTTAAAGTATAAGCATGTAGAGATTGAAACATATAAATAACTTTTTATAGAAGTAGTGTTTGTCTATGAAATAATTTCTCAATTCCCTTTTCACTTGAATCTCACCATTAGAGGTCTCAAATCTTAGTCTCAAGGATGTAGTGTGTCAAATGAGACTTTGATTGTGTTTTCTATGCCTTTTTATCCTAATTTTACTTTGCAATAAATACATGTGTACTAATTTCTTCATAAAACCTTAACTTAGTGTTTGTGACACAAGTTTTAGTTATGCATCCTCAAATCAAGTTGGAATTATTCTATTTCAACTCCTATAGCTCTATATAGATATCCTTGAACTTATCAATACCTAAAAATTTTAGGCATCATCTATTTTAGGGATTTCTATAGATTTTCTTCATATTCTCCCATTAGGCCAAAGGCCCATCTTTAGTTTCCTTAGGAAATGAAAACCTCAAATTTGACATGTGAACCCTTTCATTACATATTTCTTCACCCATATTTTCTTCTTCTGCTTCTACATTTCTTCAAAATTGATCTTTGTATTTTCTTTGTCAGCACTTGGCTTATTCTTCTTCTTACTTTCCACATACTTGTTATTTCTAATAGTGATATACCTGTAGTACTCAGCTAGATGTTAAGATATGTTACACTTGAGACAAAATAATTCCTTTTCCCTTAATCGATCATTAGATTCATCTTATTTGTGCAATATCTTGAAATATGGCCAAAACAATTACATGCATAACCTCTAATATTATCTTATTAATAATTATTCATATTGTTTCTACATTCATTTTTCACTATGACCATGATTATGACATTTGAAACATTGACCAAAAAGGATACTTGATTGTGATTTACCTTATTCTATAATGCATGGCTAAATGTCCAAATTTATTATAGTTAAAGCACTTAACAACATTCATTTGAGCATTAGGTTATTTTGCAAGTACCTTCTTGTTTTCCTTTTTTTCGGATCTAGCATTGTCTTGTCTTGACTTCGAACTTTCACCCTTTTCAAATCCAGGGCCACTCTAATCCTTGTTCCATCTAGTTTCAAGAAGAAAAACAAGCTTTGCAATATTGATCATGGAATTTTATTAATAGTCATTTGCAATAACCATTTTGTCTCTAA